>SPJY01012801.1:686690-776690 GCA_005191435.1 Raddia distichophylla
GGAAGGAGTTGGGAGAACTGCAGCTCGAACAGCGGTGGTAAGTAAAACACAGTTAATTCTACTTGTTCTTGTTCTTTTATTCTTAATTTCTCATGGATTTTCTTCCTACGGTTTGGTTTGCAATCGGAAAATTGGATGGTGAAGAAGCTTTTCTATTAGGTCCAGGAGCACAGGCACAGGCAAGTCATCCTCCATCTTGTTCATGCCCCTTAGGGTACTAAAACTAATCCTTGGGAAACCATTATTTGCCATCGATGTTTAGTTAAGCTTGTTAATTTTGATATGGTGTTTTTTATGCTCTGTGAAGTCATATAAAAGATAAAAGGGCTTATTAATTTGAATGAATTAGCGAGCTACATGGATCTGTTTTATGAATAGTGCTTTGTTCATGGTCAGGTTGTTCAACAGGCTCATGCGTGATTTTAGTATATTGGGTGCGGTCAACATTTCTCTTGCTTTACAAATTTTTTTACTCATTGATGCTACAGTTAATCTTTCGCTTAGACACCCACATGTCAATTTCCATTTTACTGTTAGGTTGATGTAATTTCTTGCCATGCCATTCGTTTAGTTTAGTTTTTTTAGGCTTCTTCAGCAATTTGGGTAACTTTTTTCGAAATTAGCTTTGATTCGTGAGTTTGGATTCAAATTTGAGGGATTTCAAGGAATTAGGGTTTCGGGTTCCACTGATTTGGGGAAAATTTTGGGGATTTTGCCGGATAGTTGATTATGGCAATGGTGTAATCTCATTTAGTACATAAGTGCTTATGTCAATTATGATATTCTTTATCACCGTGACCACTGATCTTCTCTTCTTAAGATAAGTACACTCGTCGAATGAATGTAACCATTTTCTGTTTGCATTGCGCAGTTAATGACATCACACTATGAAAAACCTGGAAAGCGATGGGCACCTTGTATCAACAAGAGGTTGACACAATCAGGTGGTAGTTTGCTATAATTGATTGGAGTTAATAAACCAAACCTGCCAGTAGTTGATATTAATGCTCTACAATCTACATTGCGCTTGTCAGAACTACCATGATCAAATGGTTTTCTTATAATTGAAGCAAATGGTGGCCTAAATCAGCAGTGTATTTCTGTAAGTTGCATGATCATTTTCTGCAAAATCAGTCTGTAAGTGCACTATCATTGCAGCACTCAGCACACATTTCTGTAATTTGTGCTATCATTTTCTTGCCGAATATAAACAATGCAATTAGATGTTTACACTGATTCAACCTAATCTACAAGCTCATGCCATCTTTGTTTTTCATATACTATGGAGAAAACCTTTATTTCTACTAAAATACTTTTCCATCAACAGCCTATCATTAAAAAAACTGTGCTCTCAAGGTTCCATGTGAGTACTTTGAGCTCTGAACATTGATGTACTCTACATTCTTACAATCTTATTTGATAGTTCCCCATACATTTTTTGAAACTTATTTTCTTCCATCAATTTTCTTTCTTTTACAATCTTCAGTTTCATTTCACATTAAAACAAACAACCCAAGTGTCGGTTCAAATATTCCCAAACAGCACAAACCAGAACAGAAAAGAAAAGGGGACACAGCCCACATCACAAACGCAGATTGACCCAATCATCAACATTCTGCAAGTGAGGTAAAATGGCCATCATCTTTAGTTCATCAAGCATCTGCACTCCATCCATGAGCTTGCCAAAAATTTTCAGTTAGATGTAGGCTTGTACACAGTTGTTCTGGTTGTGTTGTTTGGATGCATAATTTACCTTCTCATTTTATGTTAAATCTTAAGATAAATTTTCTGCTTGCAGCTATGCTACTGCATCCTGGAAGTCGTACAACCATCTTCAGTTCACCTCTGTTTGGGCCAGCTCTATGGATGCTTGGTTGGTGTACTTCATTACCGCCTACTTAGATGGATTTAACATCTAGGCCAGCCCATGCTACTATTGGGCATATTTTATTGGCGCAAACAGTTTGTGGGTTGTGATATCAGTACTCGTCGCCATAAGGAGCTGGAAGAGGACCTGCAGAGCATTTCAAGGAGAGAAGGTCAAGACTAAATAAGTCCTGGCATAGAAACAGTTCAACTGGAGCTAAGACACCCTGCACTTGCCACTGAAAATTCTTGTGTTCGCACTTAAATTATGCATGTGTCCTTTGTGCGCAAATAACATGACTTTGTTTTTTATCGTTATTCCGCTTACTCTGTTCATTAATGTAGTTGAATTCAATTTATTTTATGTAGTTTTCTTTACGTGAAATCCTCACATTTTTTCATCTTTATATGTACAAACATTGTTGCATGTTATGATTGTCGTTTCATTGTAAGCAAGGTGTATCATTTGAGGTCCTGGATATAGAGATTAGTGATCTTATGTGTGGGTTTTTATTTCTTCCGTTGGAACGCACAGGCATCCTTTGATAGTCTCTACTATTATAAAGCACCTTGTGGTGGTGGTGGTGGTGATTTCACCAACCAGCAATCTCGGCCGTTTGATCAATGATCAACGTCTCAGCTTGCTTGCCTCGCCTCCTCCCCCGACGCCCTCCGCGACACACCCAGCCACCGCCACCGCTGCTTACAATGTGGCCTCTGCCCTCTGCTCCTCCACCGCTGCCCCCACCCACCCACCCAGCCGCCGCCCCCTTCTCCCCTACCTCCGCCACTTTTGCTCCTCCGCCGCCCGCCGCCATCCAGCCCCGCCGCCGCCCCGCGCGCTCCCAACCCTAATCCCCTCACTCCCCCACCGCCGCCGCCGCCGCCTCCTCTCCCTCACATCGCCTCCTCCACCTCCTCTCACCTTCTTCCCTCGCCGCCGCCGCCGCCGCTAGATCGCTGCCCCGTCGCCGGATATCCGCACCGACGCCGGAGTTCGCCTCTCTCTCTCTCTCTCTCTCTCTCTCGGTGGCTGCATCTCTCTCTCTCGGTCTCTCCGGTCTGGCTCGGTGGCTGAAGCTCGAGCTCCCCCCTCTCCCTCACTCAGTCCAACACTCTTTGGTTCAAGGTCCGGCGTTCGCCTCTCTCTCTCTCTCTCTCTCTCTCTCTCTCTCTCTCCGGTCCGGCTTGGTGGCTGAAGCTCGAGCTCCCCCCCTCTCCCTCACTCAGTCCAACACTCTTTGGTTTGCTTGGCCTTAATGGCTGTGGAAAATTTACACTTCTCACAGCAATAGGCTCCAGGGAATTTTCTATCTACACATGGTCATAAAATATTTGTCTGGTGAGATTGAAGCTTCAGACATGTCCGCACTGCAAGCCGTTGTTTGTTGCGACGAAGAAAAAGTTAAGTTGGAAAAGGAGGCTGAGATTTTGTCTGCACAGGTCAGCTCTTCAATGTTGCACTGCTTCCAATCTTCAATGTTGCACTGCTTCCAGCATACCTTCTGGTTCATGGATCCGACACTCATGGACAAGCATTAAAATCTACTGGATATTCTAAAAATGGGAAAAAATATGCTTGCAATATCTCACTTACCGATATTGTAAAATGTCAAATATAAAAAACCTCACCTCGATTGGATATTCTAATGGATGATTGAATCCCATGTGTTATTGATCAACATGGACATTTATGACATTAAACGATAGAAGATTTGCACATTAGTAGCTCACGATCTCGCACTTTAACATTTGATCATTTGCAAATATAACTTTGATCAGTCTAAGACTGTATTTCTGGTTATGGGCATTATTTTTGCTTTGCCGAGAAAATTAAATTCACTTGCTAATTAAGCCTAGGTGGTTATGTTAAGTAATACTTCTGTTGTTGTCATTGGCACTGCATAAGCTAGCTGGCCAGTGGTATAATACGGGGTCTATAGTTTGTGCTACTTTTCAGGAACCACATGTACTACTCCATGTTGGATTGGTGCACATGAACATAGAAACAAATATTAAACAATGCAGCATGAGGCTCTGCAGAAGATTAATTCCGGTCCATTGCAGCACTTTCACCCTCAAAATTGCATTCTTTTTGCTACTGGATCTGCTTGATTGATCAATAGCACTTGCTTCATCTCTGGATACATTGATAGCACTTTCACCCTCAAAATTGCTTCTTTTTTTTTTTTGCTACTGGACTCTTAGTAGGAGGTACTAACAGTCATTCTCCAATTTATCTGTTTGAAAGCAATTTATGCTTGCAGACATTGTTGTGGTCATACATAGAGTTTTCATTGTTGTGGTCATGCATAGAGTTTTCCTGTACTATAGATTTCGGAAAACAAAACCAAGTGCTAAGGGTACATGAATACATACATAACTCCAGTTACATACACTTGGCTTTCGTTATGTTTGTCTTTTCAGCAACTCTGGATATAACTGTTGGGTCGCAACATCTTTCTACTTCCCTTATGTCTTTTCGCAAGAATCGGCCGTCCGTTGATTTGGGGTGTATGCCACCAAGTAAGTGTTGGATTTGGGGGCTCGTGTGCAGGTGTGATAGCGGCGACCTTTGTTTGCCCTCTCGATGTGATCAATACGTGGTTCCAAGTGCACGGCTGGGCCAAGCTAGCTACCGCCACAATCAGAGGTGGGCATGTATCTGAAGGAATTCTTGCGAATTCTCATTCAATTATTTGCTGAAGTGTTACAACATGATATATTTTTAGAAATGGATCAAGCAGTAGATTGTGGAGGGATCCACTGGTTTCCATCCGAGGATGTCAGCACAGATAATGAAAGTGCAAATAATTTAGACAATTGTACTGAGAAAATTCAGTGTATTTGCCTCTATCCCAATATAATAGTGATGTTGTGGTCTTTTCAGTGTTGCCACGGAAAATGTAGTTTTTTTTAATATCATGAGCTGTTCGTGATAGAAAGAGGTATAGTGGTAAATATATCATTTCCTAAAATTTTAGGCTTTTTGGGTTCTGCTTGTGTCAATGTTGTTTAGATATCATACAATAGAATCTGGATTGTGAGGCATAAATGTAGTCCAAAGAATTTTGATAACTATTCCATTTCGATAATAGGTTTGTTTCAGTGTTGTTTAATTAGCAATATATATAGTGGCATGTTATGTGCCTGTTTTTATTATGAATCTGTGAATTTTGATTTCGGTGCTCTATTTGACATGTTATGTGCCTTCTTATATTATTGCTTTATACTCATCCATCACCTCTTTTCAGATAACTACTATGGAATTTTTCAGAACCTCTTGATAAAGTTCAAAGATGATCAAATTGATGAAACCTCTGTCCTTGCACAAGTACTAAGCTCTGAATCTGCCATTAGCTTGCTGCTTGATATGTCAATTAGGTCACTTCCTGGATACCATGGCCTGCCATTACAGCAGGTGCCTTTTCCTCTTGTTTTCAAGTTTGGGAGCTATTGGAAAGCCCTATAGTAAAAAAAAAGGGTCATATAATTAGGACAAAAATGTATAAGTTAATGTAGGACTTGTCGCTTTTGTTTCAGCCAGGCAATCTTTGGTAGAACATGTTGGTGATCTCTGATGTTGCTCTTTTGGTAGAACATGTACCTGTGTTGATTTTCGTAAAAGGGTGTAAGAGTTAGTTCTTGATTTTCAGAAAAAGTTTCTTGTTCATTGCCCTAGATGCAGAAAAATAATCGATTCTTTGGTCTTGTGTTAATGTAGTATCTGATTTGTTAGGATTCATCAAGTTGAAAATAGAAGTCTATGAATCTTTAGACCATGTCATTTTTTACCCCCCCTCCATCACAATCAAGCTAGCTAGCTAATTGAAATAAATTCTCTACATTCTATTTTCCGCCACTCTTAAAGCCTTGCATTCTGTGTGTGCATTTTGCATTCTATGTCGTTTGGATATGTTCATGAATTTTTATATAAAAAATAGCTAGGAAAGTGCAACCATAATCAATCAGAGGTGTATATCTATATCTACGAGAAGGCGCTCCTATGAGAACTACAAGCTAAATGTTTGGATGGTGATAAACTTCATTGACAGGGTGAGACTATCAGAGGGAGGGAGAGGGGAGAGAGAGAGAGGTTGCGGTACACTTACATTATTATACAAGTTAATGTGTTTCTATTATTTTTGTTTTTCTCTTTTTTTCCTTTAAAGTTTCGTAGCAAGACATGGGCACTGTACTATTCAATTTAATACGCTGCTTTAATTGATGTTTTCTTTTATCCCTTTGATGTTCCGTTGCAAAGCACGGGCACTCTACTAGTTACACTAAATAGGCTATATAAAAAAGATAAATTTTGCTGAAATACTAGGCTATGATAAGCTGAAATGTATAAGGCCATTGCCTTCTTTGAGCCGGTAGCCCAGTGTGATGATTATATCTTAAGTAAATCATGAGCAACTGCTCATTGTAGAACTGAAAGGTAGCGCGTTCGTAGCGTGCACATTTTATCTCGAGGTGCCGATTTTGTTCAAGAAGAAGCTGTTTCCGAGATTTCGTAATGCACCTATCAAGTTTGGCAAACAATGTCATACGTTGATACGGGGAAGCAAATAGGGAATTAATAGAGCTGCAGTTCTCTTTTTGGGTAACTTGGTGAATATAACTACAGAATATGACCAATTGTTTTACTCTCGGTTCATTTTATAAGGTGCAGTTTGGCTTAATACGATCAGTTTGACTTAATACGATCTCTTAAACTATACTTTGATCATGATTTCTCTTATCCTATATCTCATAATAAAAAAATATAAGTATTGAAAAATGCTTTCAAATACAAATCCAATGGAACCAATTTTTTTATCACAAACATATATATTATTACGAAAACACTTGTAGTCGGACGTCCGCGCGAGCGCTTGCGCTGGACGCCAACGTGCGCATACCGCAGTGAGGCATGATGCAGGGGTGGGTCCCACAAATTTTTTTTTCTTTTTGTGGCCATAAAATTTGAATGGGTGCTCTAATCCACTAATCGTTGGCACCCACGCGTTTCTCGTATTTTTACGAAGAAAACAAGATGTATGTTTCTATATAAATTTTGACCGGGGTTTCCTCAAATTTCAATCTTGCCTAATAAAACTTTGGGTTTCGCCTACTGAAACTTGAATTTCATACTCGTTAAACTTGCCGAATTGTCAAGTTTCACCAGGTTTAATCCAAGTTTCAACAGGTTTCATCTAAGTTTCTTCAAGTTTCATCAGGTTAATCCAAGTTTCATCAAGTTTCAACAGGTTTCATCCAAATTTCGTCAGGTTTCATCCGGCCAACGTTCGGACGCACGCGGATGTGGTCTCTTTTTGGGTAACTTGGTGAATATAACTATAGAATATGACCAATTGTTTTGCTCGGTTCATTTTATAAGGTGCAGTTTGACTTACACAATCTCTTAAACTATACTTTGATCATGAATTCTCTTATCCTATATCATTCATAATAAAAAAAATATAAGTATCGAAAAATGCTTTCAAATACAAATCCAATGGCACCAATTTTTTTTTATCACCAAACATATATATTATTAGACAAATTATTGTTAAGGATCACAAAGTTTGATTTTTTTTTTCATGTGCACCTTATAGAAAAAACAGAGAGTGTCCTATATGGGACCGGCTAGATGTCAATCAACTGAGAGTTATTTAACTCTTAATTGATTTTCTAGCTCGTCAAACTCAATCCATCGGCCCCAAATTTCTTCTGTCTCTTCCTATGATCTTTCATTCTCCCTCAATCCTCACCTTGACCTCGATCCCTCCCTCCCGTGCTCACCTGTCATTGCCACCTCTCCTCCCCCTTCTTCTCCCTTGCTGGCGTTGCCACTCTCCCACTTCTCCCTTGCCAGCGTTGCTGCTCCGCGCGCCTCTACTTCCTTCCATGCCGCCTCACCTTGTGTCCTCCCATCGTCAACCGACCCCCACCCACCTTAACCTCCATCGCATGCGTAGATCTGTCTGTTGCCACCCGAAATGCTTTCAATCGAGCTCATGGCTTCGAGGGAGTGTCGGCGCCTCGCCACCTCCACCACGATCTCCACTCCATTGCCGGTTGGCCACCTCCCTCGACCTTCCTCTAAGTCCGGGGCACCGAAGAACCACAATCCTAAACTCAAACTCTACCCCTACCCCAATAGCGTTGCGGCGACTAAAGAGGAGGAAGATGTTGGCGGTGCCGGTGAGGAGAAAGAAGATGACGGCCGAAGATTTCATGCAATTAAAAAATCGACTGAGAGTTAGAATTTTTTTAAGCAGCTGATAATTAGCAAAGTCATAAAAAATAAGAGTAGGAGCATTATCAAATGTGTATGACCAATCGCCCTTTCTAGAAAATAATACGACCAATGTTACGCTATGGTTTATAGCGATAGCGTATCTAATCCATGTGACTGCTTCAATCCAAGATCAGGGAGACGAATGTATAGAAGTTACAATCAGTCGAGGTTCAGGTTCTGGAGCCGGAACAAGACATCTCATCCATGTGACTCTGCTCCAAGATCAGAGAGAACGAAGGTTTTTCTTTTAGAAAAAAAAAGGTATAGAAGTTACCATCAGCCCAGGTTCACGAGTCAGGACAAGATACATGAAGATGGGGAAAAGGGCAGAACGGAGGGCAAAGCACATGTACTGTAAAAGGCGAAGGCGACCTGAACTCCACTTTGATAGTTGGAAAAGTTAAACACCAGTACAGTAGTACCCCTTGCGCCATGGACAAGATTTCAAGAAACCATTTAAATTTAAAGTTTAAAACCAATGCCAATCACAGAAGGCACAATCCAAGCACTACCACCTAACAAAAGTTTCGCATGTATGGAGTGTATCTACACTGCTACACAGCTGAATCGAATATCATCCACGAGTAATCAACCATATCTAGAGGCAGGGATCACAAGCTCTGGGGGAAGAAAAAAATTTTCCGAACCGAACACCTACGCGAAACGACGCAGCGGAGGCTGCGCCCCCGGCTGATCGGATCAGCCGATATGGAAGGGCCCGACGTCCCCGGTCCGGATGGCGCGGGCGACGGCGGTGGCCGCCGTCAGGCACGCCGACACCCACGCGGCGAGCACCGTCCACACCATGTCCACCACCGACACGGCCATCGCCCACGGCATTGACATCCTCCCCCTCCTCCTCCGCCGCCGCTTCCGTCTCCGCCGCTGCCCCCCGATTGGCGTAAGCGTGGCCGAGAAGAAAGGCCGCTCAGGCAACAACTTCCGTGCATGGACCAGCAAGACGGCGCCAGTAGTAGCTGAGAGCGTGAGCGAGCCCACGAGATCCCCAAGGATGGTCTCGGGAGAAGATTGGGTCTCTTGCACGTCGCAGCAGCTGAGCTGATGCTGCTCGGATAGGACGGGATTAAATTGGGGAAAGCGACGATACACGGTGTCCGTGACTCTTGTTATACTTTGATCTATGGTGAACCGAACCGAACGTGGGCCCGGCACATCGGCCCGTCGGGCCGGCCCGGTTCGGTTCGCATAGTGGCGGTCCTATTCGGTTTGGCCCGGTTCGGTTCTCCACTGTAGCATATTAATTTAATTTAATATATTTGCTTCTATGATTAATAATATATTTATTTAATTTATAGTGTATATTTGTGAAATATAATATTTTTAAATTTATATATATTAAAATAAAATAAACTGGATAATAAAAAACCGAGCTAGCTTGGTTCGGTTCAGTTCGGTTCAATGTGCGAACCGAACCTGTGCTGAGACCGCAGCCTGTTAGCCCGGTTCGCATAGTAAGCAAACTTGTATACCCGAGCAAAGGGGTTGCCTAGGCTGGCTTGATGGAGTTCTTCGGGCAAGAAGTTGCCTGGGTAGGCTGGTTACTTCTTTACTGAGACTTGCCCATAGCCGGGCAAGCTCGCAAGTGTTAGTTTCTATTGGCAAAACCTCTAGGATGCTGCTTGGGTACCATGTATCCAATTCCTAGTAAGAATATACCTGCTTCTCTTTTTTGAATATGGTCAATACTTTAGTCAAAATTATCATTGTAAAAATCATGCATCATAAGAAGTGATAGTTTCAACGAATACCAAAGTTCAATTTTTTTTTGAAAAAGGGGCAGGAGAACTGCCGTCCTATTTCATTGATCAGCAGGAAAAAATAAAATTAAAAACCCATGCAAGCACGGGGTACAACCGCAGCGCTCCGCTGCAACCCTGGCCAGAGCCAAACTCACCTCCGGCCACAGCCGGAAACACCACATGCAAAGTTTAATGAAGTTTAGTGAAATAGTTGCAAACCATATGCAATTGTAAACTCTATGCATTGAACAAAATCAGGGGGTTTTAAAGCTGTGTGTGCAAAACAGGTTAGAAAACACGGCAGCCAGCCGATTAGTCGCTCCTAAGCCCAGATTTGTACACGCAAGTGATCGGCTTCCTCGGAAAAAAGAAGAGTTTGATTGCTTGAATACGATATAATTAAAAGGAGTCACGTTCTCGTTTTCTCCTCAGCTATCGAGTGTTTACCCAACCCAAAACTCTACTGAAATAAAAATTCAACGAACAGCTGCCTGCGTGGCGTGTGAGAAGGGAAAGCATGCACTATCATTCCCAAGTTATGACCTGGCTGCCCCACACAGACGTGCAGCAAGCACGACGGCCTGGGTCACGGAAAAGGATATGATTAAGAACACAACAAAGGAACTGCACGCACAGTACGTACCATGTCATTAATTAGCTTGCTTTCATCCGCTGTATCAGAGCAGTAAAGTACGTGATTAAGCAGCTACTGTGATCGCTACGACAAAACTTGGCTTAGTACGTTTTTTTCTTCCCGGTAGATCAATGATTAATCTACGATAATTACAAACAATGCTTTGCTGTTGCTCGTTGCTACAGCCTTTCCAGCACTGATATATAGCTAGTAGCTAGCTAGTGATGTTTGTCCTAAAATCAGTATGAGCGTTTCTAAAATTAAGGGCTCTCGGAGCAGATTGACCATTGCTACGCGTTAGCCTCGGTTGGCCCCGGCCGGTTGGCTGCATATCAGTTTCTTCTTGTTTTGGTTGGATGCGCATCCAGCGCCTTGCATGTGTTGATTTTTCAGTGTAATTACTAGCTTGTAACCTTTGGTTTCCCTCTTTAAATGAATAGGCAGCGCGACGGCTAATGTTACGAAAAAAAGAACTTTGATTTTTTTTCATCCAACTTTTTAAAAACTTCAAAACAATAGCTCAAATAAAGTTCTCCCTACTTTTCACCTCTCTTTCTCACTGTTTCGATAACACCTTGTTAATCCCTTATTTTACCTATCCTTGCTAATTTCGGATGATCAAGAGGCAAAGGATTGCTTTTAATCCCACATAAGAAGCTAAAAAAGAAAAATGAGCATCCACCATGAGATTAAGAAGAAGAAAGGCATCAACATGAAAGTGAACTTGTGTTCGTCGTGTTCATCTCTTGGTTCCACCTTATATGTGGCAAGTTGGCTACAAGCTCGTTTCTCTTTCTCATTTGTTTTTTTTTTCAATTCACCGATGATTCAAATCTTGGTATAAGATCCTGCTAGCCATTCTTTCTAGCTAAGAGAAGGTGAATAAACATCATTATCGTGGCAAGGATAATGATCTAGCTAAGAGAAGGAGAAAACTACCCAAGAAGCAAGCAAGAGGAGAACAAGCCCCAACACCATGACTATATATTTTTGTCGATGAGCTTCCATCACAAGCAAGGCCATTCGTGCCTTGGTGAGGATCCTCCTCCATCTCCATTTCCTTGATCTTAGATTAAACTTTAGTTTACCTTCTTGTCATGGTAGAAGAATCACATCACAACGAGACAGATGTAAATATTGGCATGACCAATCCAAAATTACTTATACTACAGGTAGTTCATTGATTATCATGCATCTAAAATAAAATGCTACCTTCAGTAAAATGGGCGTGCATAATTGAGTATGTTTAATCGAGCTTTATGTGATCTTTAGAACTATTAGGTTCTTATTCGAATTCGATGTTCACGAATAGGTTTTGAAGCTCCGAAGGACGACGAGTGTTATATTAAGATCGATCATGCGTACAACATACAACGAAGGCACTACTAAATCCATCTTTTGTGCATATTGATTCTATGTTCACGAAAGTGCTTATTTTATATTTCTAAAATTGTTTGCAGAATAGTTTTCAATTATGATTTATTTCACGGTAGATCATAGTTATGTCCCATACAGCTAGTAAACACCATATACATTTCATTCTTTCTCCTTTGATAGCCTAAGTGGGTAATAATCTTATGTAAGGCCATCTTCAACGGTGTACTAACTTAAAATGTCCCGGACGCTATTTACACATCTTTTTCACTATTCATCTACATTTATCTCTCTACTATTTTATTTGCTATAGTTATAAGACGTTCTAAGTTAGGACCCATTGAACATGCTTAGCCATGCTTACATCCAAGATGGAGGGTGATAGATGAGATTAGTCCATCGATCGCTAATAATTCAAATGCGACTATCTGTATTGTTGGTTTCGATCATTGTGATGGTGATGGATTATGGCATTTGTGGATTTGTGAGCTAGGTAGACTCAAACAGGTGATAGGACGATGGTGGAGAAGGGCTTCCAAAAATGTAGCCCCGTTTGGGTCAATTAAGGACCAAACATTTGGTACTTTCTCTCAGGTATTATATGTATGACCATACGTGTTTATGGAGACATTTGGCTAATTTTATGTTCATGTTACAACCGTTGAGTAACAAAGGGGCTATGTGTGTTGTGTGGGGGCCTGAGGGCCTTATCTGTGGTGCGCCCGTGAGTGCCGACCGGACAAATCCACAACATCGGTTTGGCTCCCTATGGACCCAAAGGGCTGGGAAAAGGGGTCAAACTTATCTGATTGACCAAATGGGTTAGCATGTACATCTAAGAGGTCTCGACATAGCTTGATATGTCGTGTGGGTAAAGTCGTACTCCTTTGAATAGTTTATACTATCTGGATAACCACGTCCATGGTTAAAGACGAAAATTGAGTTGTTAGGCTACTATTTGTTAGCATATGGATTTTGGTTTTGGGTATGGTGGTTACAGTGTTACTCGTAGTGTTGATAAAAGGGCAGTGAGCCCTATGGACAGGGAGTCCAATTTGTGGTATATTGAAATCTGGAATTTATTCATGACGACAAGAATATGGTGATGTACATAATATTATTATGTTTATAAAAATGTTTATTCAAATGCAATTTCAATCTATATATGTCTATGTCATTGCTGAAAATAAAGTTTTAGCCTTCCATCATTGATAACCATTTATATTGATGCTACATTATTATCTATTGTGCGATTACCTATCGTACTCAACCCACTCATCGTTGCTTCAGGTGTGGAGTTTGCTTCCCAGTTTTTAAAATTGAGCGGATTACGATGACACTAGCGGTCAATGCTATGCTCTTGCTTCCAGTTGATTACCCAAGGGTTTGGGGCATAACACGCAAGCTTCTTGTTATGTTTTTGTTATTCCGTTGCATTTGTTCACTCTAATGTTATTTTGTTGGACTGTGATGTATCATATGTTCTTTCCGTGGCCGTTGGTTGACATTTGGTCTATATATTGTTGTATGGACAATACGACATTAATTCTTCATATGTAATGACCATTGTTGCATATGTAGTGATATCGATTGTTGAAAGAATATGTGCATGATAATGTTTGATCTTAGGAGCTATCACATATTCACATGTTACATATCTGGGTACCTCGGTTTGCCTTCTTTTCAACAGAAGGCATTGTTGCTCATGATCTAGTTGAGAATTAGCATGTGAGATATGCTTAGTTATTGCTCATATGTTAATTTTTAACTAGGAAGCAACAACCATGTTGATTTCTTGTTAGTGTTTGCGGTATAACGAGACAAAATAGGTAATATTAAAAAAGGAGTTATGGAAGCTTCCTATACGCTAGACAAGAGCATCGTAACATGATTTATCATTTTTATAAGATGAAAAGAAGAAACACCTTACAAACTCACTGTTTCAGATACTACTAATATAAAAACAAAAAAAATTAAGAGAAGGATAAATATGCCAACTTGATATACCAACATTGCAAGCGAGAGAAGGAAAAATACCAACTTGATATACAAATATTGCAAAGAAATTGGAAAAGGAAAAGAAAGAAAGAAGCTAGGCAATTTGGGCACTCTGTGCTAGGTGACCGCCCACCACGGCCAGCGCCCGACCCACCAAAGCAAACCAAGCGATGCGCAGGCAGCACACAGCAACACAACAAGCAGTAAAAAAGCAAGGAAAGAAAAAGCGCAGAGACAGAGAGAGAGGAGAGAGAAAGATCAAGAAGCAGAGCGCGAGAAATTCCCACCTCCTATCCGTCTCTCTCCTCCTCCCGCACCAATCTCCCCCTCCCCTCCCCCGCCGCATTGCCCGCCGCGCGCGCGCCCCTCTCCGGCGAGACGGCGCGCGGGAAGAAGGCCGGGCGGGCGGCGGCGGCGGCGCGACCGGAAGCATGTGCGACCTGGTGGCCCGCACGGGCCGCCACCAGCAGCGCTACGAGGACGGCCGCCGGCTCGTGGCCGGGTACGGGGCTCCCCGCCCCCCTCCCTCCCCGATTACTGCTCCTCCTGATGCTTTGAGCTGCTGGTTCCCTTCTCGATTCGGTTGGGTGGGCCGGGTGGGGGTTGGAGCTGGGGCGAGGGCGAGGGCGAGGGCGAGGGCTACGTCGTGCGCGCGGCTCGTCGCCCTCTTGACCTAACCTAATGCGACGGGAGGGCGCGGTGCGCATCGTATTCTTTATCCACGTAGCAGGTGATGGCATTGGTTCGGATGGATGGATGCATTATCGTTAGGGAGACTGGTGTAGTGATGCGCCTACCACCCTCATGGTGGTGGATTGCTTCTTGCGTGGATTTGGTGGTGCTTGCATATGCTTTCTTCGAATATAAATTATCGCATGTGTTGTGGCAGTTATATGTGCATTGGTGTTAGAAGCACTGGGCAGACAAGTCTCAATCAATGCACAGTATTATAGTCTTACCGATAGCGACAGTGTTATGTTTAATCGTCACATTTAGGGAAAAGTCTGCCATTGGATGTGTCCTTCATGAGATGATATGTGAAAGTGTGCCAATTTGTTTGTTTGGACCAACTTAGCCTCTTAGGAATTGGTTGTCTTTCAATGCAAAGTGGCTGTGTATGGCAGTTCAAATCAATATTGATAGATGTACGAATAGTTAAACTTCAGCATTAGTTTGTCTCATTGATTATTACTGGTGACAAAAGGTCACAAAACAATGTTGCTGGTCCAGGCATTTGTTCATGATTGGTGCCCTTTTAAATCTTTCTCCTCTAAGCTCGGCGCACTTGCATCGTGGCTTGCAGCAAGTTGATAAGTTTGAACTGCTATATTCTGTTCTTGTTTTCAGCCGGTGGAGAGGAAATGCTTAATAGGATGATGTTTTTAAGATTGTTAAAAACATATAGGTTAAGGAGATGACTTATGGACAAGTGATCGGGCTTAAGAAATCAAAACTTACCCAACTTTCTTTAGATAGTGTATCTGGATGAGATGAAGAGAGAAGCCAGAAAACTGAATGATTTTCTTTCTGTGATAGTTTTTGTATATCCGCTAGCCTTTAATGTACATTAGAGTCTTAGACACATCAACTGTTGATCTTCTCTGCAAAAATGCTTCCTTTTCATCTCTACATACAAATTGTCTAGTTCTGATGGTTGAGATGCAGGTTGTATACAAAAAATCTGTTAGTTTGCCAAGCTTTCCAGAAAGCACCATTTACTGAATCTGGTCGGACATCTACTCCTTAGGTAGCACCTTCTATGTATATATACATTAATGATTTGTAGGTTATTGTTGCAAGATTTGCTGACTTGAACATAACTGTAGATGACTACATTCCAAGGAACATTTTATCGGCTGTTTCCGATAAGACTTGGCTTCTCACTGGACATTATTTTACCATCTTGATCTATATTAACTCGCAAAAAAAAAAGAGTATATTCTGCTCTTTGGATGTCTTAGAAGTTTGCCCTCCTGGGAAAAAAAAAACTCTGTGAAACATGGGGCCTACAATTTACATTGTGCTGCTTTCACATGGTGACTTATTTTTTCTCGAAATAATCTCAATTTGTCTACACTCTACAGGTGCATACCGTTCAGGTATAGAGCTAAAAATGATGAATCATGTCATGATGAAAAGAAGAAACTTGTTGAAGTTCTCATGATAAACTCCCAAAGTGGACCAGGTCTTTTGTTTCCAAAGGTATTTCTTGTAAACATCAGCATCCAACTTATTAGAAATTTAGTCATAGAAAATCTGATGATGTAAAAACTTTTGTTTCTTTTTTGCAAAGTTGTACAAACTGCAAAAATTTATATGTGTGATTATTTCTTTTTGAAAAGAAATTGCAACATTGTTCCTTGTAATTTTGATGATTCTGACCTAAATTTGTGTGACATTTATTTGACATGGGATTGCATTGTTTTTTAAAAAACATTTCCAGTTTTGACATGCTATGATAAGAAATAGCTAAGTCTTGACTCTTGATCCTTCAATGAGCTTGTTTGCAAAATTATGTTTTTGAAAAAAATCTTTTTAGGAAATATGTTTCAAATATATCATTCACTTGATCTATGTGATAATCCATTCTGTTAGCTCTTGTTCATTTTGAGTGATGTCATTCTCGTAAACCTGCTGGCTATGTGTTATCATACCTCCATATAGAGATTTTGTTATCTCCATCTTTCTGTTGCAGGGAGGATGGGAGAACGATGAAACTGTCGAGCAGGCAGCTGCTCGAGAAGCTATAGAAGAAGCTGGGGTTCGAGGAGATATAGTGGTAAGATACCTGGAAAAGGTGGTATTACTTTTATGGATACTTTTCATTTGTGTTTCCAAGTGTTCTTTTACTTTTTAGATACTCTTGTATGTTGTATGCCATGTGCCGAGACATATTGCCTGTGTTTACCTCTTGACTTAACCATGAAATTGCTTTTGTATGTTTTTAGCTTGTCATGCAGAGTCGATATTAAGCATTAACCATGCTATATTTATCCTTACTCAGTACTATTCTTAGTCAACTGCATGTTCTTAGCTTGACTGTAGCTGATGTAGATTATTCGGTATTAATTTTCTGTAACCCTAGGGGGGTGCCCGGTATGTCGAGGCACCCCCAGATTTGGTATACTTATACCAGGTATTAGGCACCCACATAATATTTTATAAAACTGAGTGGTAATTAGGTGCAGTAGTTGCAGTAGCTTGGTTGGATAAGCCTTTTTCCTGCATAGCACAAGGTCATGAGTTCAATCACACTCACCTTATTATTTTTCTTTCCACCTTTTCTTTTTAGTTTGCATACCTCGCTTGTTTTTTTCCTTTCCATATTATTTTTCTTCCCACTTTTTCCTTTTTAGTTTGCACACTTGGCATGTTTCTTTCCTTTTTTAGTTTGCTTCTTAGTTCTTGTACTGAGTATAAACTAGTTTTGCACTTCAAGGACTCTAAAACTCTAGCCGCAAAACCACCTTTTTCAGTTTGCTTCTTAGTTCTTGTACTTATTTTTGGGGAAAAAAAAATAGTTGTTGCACTTCAAGAACTCTCTAAATCTAGAACTCTAGGCGTGAAACCACCTTTTTAGTTTGCTTTTAGTTCTTGTACCTTTTTTTAATAAAAAAATCTGGTTGTTGCACTTTAAGGACTCTCAAACTCTAACCACGAAAGCAACACTAAGGCCCTGTTTGTTTGAGGTGCATCTTTTCTAAAAACTGCTTCTGGAAAAAGCCATAAAAAACTTGCTTCTCAGATCACAGTACAAATTGGGCTTTTGGTGGCTTCTTGTAAGAGGGTTTCAAAAGCTGGCTATTTGTTTGAGCTTCTGGCTTGTTGGAAGAGGGTTTCAAAAGCTGACTATTTGTTTGAGCTTCTGGCTTCTAAGGCTAAAGGCTAGCTAGAAGCTCAAACAATCATGGCCTATGCGTGAAACAACCTTTTTAGTTTTGTTCTTAGTTTGTGTACCTTTTCTTTTAAAAAAAACTGGTTGTCTCACTTTGAGGACTCTAAAACTCTAGCCATGAAATCAACACGGCAATCGTGCAGCTATCATCACGAGGGAGGAGCAACAGGGGCAGACAATCATTGTGGTATGGTTTGAGGGGCAACCCCAATTTTGAAATTCTGCATCCGCCACCGTCTAGAAATTTAAGTTCTCTCTATCATTAGATTCCCCTTCGCGACAAGTCATCAAGAGTTTTTGACATTCAATTATGAATTTATGACATTAACATTGGCAACTTGAATCCTTTAGGAACTGGAAACTATCTCAGCAATAGTGGAACCATCAAGCTTTATTTTTTGGTGGATCTGTATATTGAGTTGCATCTATTTAACTGGAGCATTCTCACTCAATATGTCAATCAGAACACATAACTACATTCACCTCATAATTTTAGTAGTGGCATCGTGCTGTATCAACTAAAGTGTACACACGTCACATGACTGATAGCTAGCAACATTCTAGCTGCATGGGTTTAATAATGGCTTAACGCGGTATAGCATTATCACAATGCAACACAACACAACAGACAAAACATGATGTAGTGGTAAAGAAAATATGCTGGCCAGTGTGCAGTATATTATCAAGAAATGCAGGGATGGGCAGACTTCCCCTAGTTCACAGTGGAAGAATCATGAGATGCACAATTGGCAGGTTGTTTGAGCTTAGTATGCATGTACTTCAGTTGCCACAAGTTGGAATTCTTTTGGCCAGTGTTAGCCTATAATCTCAAGTAACATCTTATTACTTTATAATGTTGGATGCTACAAATCTTTCAATCAAGATGACATGGATTCTATCCCGTAGCTTCAACTTGTAGCATGCATAATACTTGCGTAGTGAGAATCATGAGGTCAGAATGATTATAATGTTTGTAGAAGGATCTCAATGCTTCTTTGAGCACATGGGACTCAAATGATAATAGCTCTCCCCCTGATTTTTAGTACTTGATCATTGTGAAAACACATGGTTACATAACATAATGCTTGTCTAGTTGTCTTTTCCTGATGTGTTACATAATCCTTGATCATCAAGAACACTTGTTTTATTCATTTAGTAATCGATATGCCTTGCTATTGTACTTCACCTTATAGTGTCATTCCTTCTCTGAACCAGCAATTTCTGGGTTTCTATGACTTCAAAAGCAAGACACATCAAGATGCTTGCTGCCCTCAGGGTATGTGCAGAGCCGCGGTGTTTGCGCTGCATGTGAAGGAAGAGCTGGCCTCATGGCCTGAGCAGAGCACACGCCGAAGGACCTGGCTGACAATTCCAGAAGCAGTGTCGCAGTGCCGGTACCAGTGGATGCAGGAAGCTTTGCTTAAGGGTTTCTCTGACTGGCTTGAGAACTGGAACAAAGGTGGTGGCGATGCTAACTGTGACCCGGCCTAAATGCGGAACACATCACAGGCCGTCATTTTTCGTTCGTCTTGTCACCTCCCCTACCCCTAGGCTCTCCAACAATTGCAGATTGCAATAATACAGTGTACTCTCCTCTTGATGCCTAGTAGGTTGGTGATTGACCCTTGGTTCCAGGATTGCTACCTAGTTTAGCATAACTCATCCAAGACGAGGATTATCACAACTTTTAAGTGTCAATTCTCGGGCCTAAAAATTCTCAGTTTCAGCTTAATTTCTCCCCTGTGGTGCTGTCGTGCACCATGAGCATTCTGTACGTTACTCCAGATTCTGGAGACGCATACGCTATGTATTAACCACCATACCTCAAATCAAAAGGTATTTCTTGACTGGATCTGCCGTCCGTGCATCCGTCACCCAACTTGCACTGATTGCCGTTCGTGCATCTCTTTTTTTTTGTCTACATACCATCCATACATATCAGTTGACTCTGAACTAGCGTCTTCATATACATAGTGACCCATCGATCACAGGGGGAATAAAACGAAATCCAATTAATTGGGAGTTGCGCGAGAGCGCACTCGGACAGGGAGCGCAGAAAAAAAAAATCGAAATAAACTAGTAGTTGTCTGTGTGACATAGAAGATAGCGAGCGCAGAAGAAAAAATCGAAATGAAGTAAATCAGTAGTTGTGCTGGAGGTTATTCTCGTCGACTTATTTGATTTATTTATATTTTATTATTTAAAACATAATTTGTTTTATAAAACTGTTTTTCATATTGAAGACTTTTCTAAGAGTTCTTAAACACAAGTCAAACAAAATGTATCCGGTAAGCTAACGAACGAAATGCACCCGGTAAGCTAATGAATTTAACTATTTTGAACTGGGTACATGAAAATCATAGGTAAAAATTTGTGTTCAAAAAATGTTTGAGATAAAGTACTCCCTCCATACATAAAAAATCTTGATTTTTTAGATTTGTTCTAAATTAAAGTTTTTAAACTTTGTTAATGAATTAAACTATTTTGAACTGGGTATATAAAAATCATAGGTATTTACATGGGCTGTAAGATTATATTATTATATTTAAGACCGTGTCGATAGCGTCAAATTTTGTAAGTGGAAAAAATAAAAAGAAAGAGCTCATGAGTGCTTTCGTACTAATCAAGAGATCAGTTAGTTGCGACGGACCCAATCAGTCACAAAGCAGGATTTAATCACTGCTCTTTTACATGGGCTGAGAGAGGCTCGAACTCTGGTGCTCCGAGATCACAAGAGACATAGGATCTAGGCAGATTAATGATTCGTTTAAAGTCATTCCATATTAAGACTAATAAAAAGAAAAAAGTCTCGCGAATATTGGGATTTCACTTTTCTTACTCTTTAATAAAATGAATTTGTACCAGAAATTTCATATATAAATAGAGTAAAACATGGATCACATTTATAATTTTTTTTTATTATTTTAGCAATCTTTTAAGTTTGATTATAGGATGATTGCATACCAAACTTGATTGCCCGCTCTCTTTTTTTGAGCAATCACATAATATGTTCTTATATAATGAACAGAAGATACATAGATCAATAGATTATAAAGACTTCGACGCCCAACTATAAAATCTGTATTCTTGGACGCGCATACCACGCATGATTAAATGATCGAGAGAATTTGGACAAAATTTAAGTACCTGCATCTTATCATTGTGTGTGTGTATACATTTGCGGCTGCTCGAATAACTAATTTAAATCAATCTACATTGAAAAATCTTGTCAATCCATTCTTTTGTAAAAAAAAATGCGCTTTGCATTAGTGTTTTTTTAGTGTTTGCGCACTCTTGCATAGATTCTGCCCGGAAGACCGTAAAATTAAATCACAATGATTACGTCCTGTTCTTCGCTGGATCATGGTCGCCGTCTTCCTAGCTCCCCTTTCCACCCTCTCTCTCCCTCTCTCTCTCTCTCTCTCTCTCTCTCGCGGAAAAATTGCGAACCGTACGTGAAAGCATGAGGAAAAACTCGCTGCTTTTATCATCGAATTGCGCCGAAAGATCACCATCAGTCGCCGGTCATGTTTCTCCGGCGACTTCCTCGTGATGATTAACGCCCTTAAGCATATCTTCTCCCTGAATAATTGCGAGCTAGCTAGGCGCTTAAGCATATGTGCTAGTACTATATGATCCGTAGCCACTACCCCCTAGCTTTGCTAGGTGCTAAGCCTACATGCATGCATGATGCATGTATATATCGTGGATAGATAAAGACTATCCCATCCCAACTGTAATTTTATCCCTTTCCTAACCTTCGAGAAGGGATATGTTCCTTCAGCTGTTCCAACCAGCGGCGCACGTAGGTTTCTGAATTTGGGTGTTCGAAACTTAAGTGATTCAATGATAACGTAAGGAGACAAATTGTTCTTAACAATGACTCAAGTAATATAAATATAAAGGAACTTCAAAATAAAAGTTAAAATTACAATACGATTCTGCTTCTATACGACGAACTGATGATATGAGCTATCTAATCTAGTCAATTAAACTACTATCTCTTGAAATAAAAAAAAACACCAAAAAAACTAATTGTAAGATTCTATATTTCTATTATCACAAAAATCTAAATTCTAAAATTAAACTAGAACTAGCTCAATTGGGGATTGGGGAATTAAAACTAATTAAAATCTAATAAGCCTAGTTGTGCAGTTTTATTTGAGCTCTTGTATTTTCTAAAAAATAAAATTGGACGTACAACTGTATACCCTTGCGCCCATCTAGGTCCGCCCTTGGTTCCAACGAATTCTTTTCATCGCTACATTTAGAAAGAATTCTCTCTCTATTAACCTACATCATATATTTATTTTGAAGGGGGATAAATATGGAGCAAGGAATGAAAAAAAAAAAGGTTGGAGATCACGGTACCAGAATCATCATCCTATAAAAGTTAATGACCACCATCCCAATCGGCTAAGCAGTAGTGCGTGCGTCGTACATGCATGCATGATCCTGCTATCAACTTATCAAATCACTTAACTGCTCATAGTCCATTGGACGCAATGTTTCACTGCTGGAAATGGGTTACAAGGGGTAGGCCCTATAGCTAGGGCGCATGCATGGTGGCGTCATGGGTTAATGCATGACTGCAGATATATGTGCAATGTCCCAAAATGTCTCTACTGGCATGGCGTCCATATATATAACTATATATCATTGATAAATAGCCGTGCATCAAATATCCCCTTGCTACAGGAGAGAGAGCGCGTTCCTTTGGCGACTCGCCTCGCCCCTCCAGTTCCAGCCGATTCCTTCACCTCTGTCGGTTGCTCCGGCGCCGGCGAGGTGGGGAATCGGGCGGGATTCGTGGGGGGGCGGGTTTGCTTCTCACTGGCTGGCCTGGCGTAAAGGGAGGTGTCTTCTAGGATGTCTAAAGGTATGTATAGCAGTAGTTCTAGGTTTGCTGATAAGGAGTTTTGGGCGGTATGGAGTTCGTGGTGGCGGGGTGGCCAAAATCCGCAGCTGCGTGGTCTTCAACTCCTTGCCGGCGAGGTTCTTCAGACTCCCCGCGTTGCGGAGGAGAGATTTATCGAGGAAGAGGTTAGCGGATGTGGGATGGAGACTCCGTCGGCGGTGCTGGGGGAGAAGTCGGTGGTCGTTGGCGGTGCTGCTTGTGTGCTTGTGCTTTCTCCTTCCTTGGCCAAGGCGATTTCGTGTGCTTCCTCGATTATTTGTGGTTTTGACCTGTTGATTCGCCTCCCCTGTTAGGTTTGGCTAGCGGAGTGGTGCAACCTGGTGGTGCCGTCGACCCTGCTGCTCGTCGTCTCCAGTACTGCCGTGGTGAGAAGGGAAAGCTTCTGCAAGTGCTTAGCGCTAGAGCCCCTGAAGGACTTGCTTGTAATTTTCTTTTTTCACAAGGGTATGTTTGTATGTTGCATGAAGCTTCAGGAATGAATTGGTCTCTTTCTCAAAAAAAAAAAAACTATATATCATGTGTCAAATGCATGGTCAATCTTCATAGGTGTGTCCGAAAGTGTCGAAGAGTTTGGCTCCATGTATTTCTACCGTGATTTGCATAGATAAAAGATATAGTAGATTTTTGGCGATTGCTATTTCGCACGCAGTCACCTGCACTTTGCTTTTTTGTGTGAGCAATTTTGTTGCTAATTTATCTAATTTATGTTTTTTTATTATTTTTTGGAAAAAATTAATGTGTTTAAGATGTTAAAAGAGCTCGTTGTATTGGATGTTTTTGTGAAGCTTACCTATCATGCAGCAAATGCAGATGTTAATTAATCGGATCCCTGTAGTAGCAGGTATAAATGCATCGTGTATATTTTGATCTGAAAACAGATTATAACTTTCATAAATGTATCATATGGTGTTCAATTTGTACGAAACACGTGTCAGCTTGATTTGATACATCGTTTGCCTATATATACTATGCGAAATTAACCACTTATCGATCGTGTTGGTATTTCGATGGTTAATGTTGCTACAAAATACGTATATTGGATCATTGCTACAAAACTCAGGTAAAAGAGGAACTAATCAACCAGGTTATGAATGGTGTTAATATATCATTCTTTTCTGTCTGTCTGTCCGATGAACATATAGAAATCGCCTGTATCTTTGATGGAAGTACAAGCCGGCAAGTTGCTAAACCAGACCTCTTTAATGGCCATGACAAAAAATCCATAAAATTGTACAGTGTATTCTTAGAATTAGAGAATTTGATCGTTTCCCACCATAAAATTCATGGTTTGTGTTAGCGTGCAGCGGCAAATTCCACCTGTATTTTTTTTTTAGAAATTCCACTTGCATTTTTTTTTGAAAGGCCAAAAAATCTTGGCAATTTCATTTAGATAGGGAAATTCCACTTGTAATTTTTTGAAAGGGTAAAAAAGACGCATACAAACAATCGGAAGAAGAATCTTATTAGCTAATCATGCATGACAGTCTGTGTCTCGGCCGAGCATCATATGCCGCGGTGGTGACCAATGGCTAGGCTATCCTTCTCTTGCACCGTTCTACAGTTAGGAACGATGATGGCAATGCTCCGGACAAGCATCCGTGTGGTAGGGTTTTGTTGTCGTTGCGTTTTTGCTTGTTCTCCTACCTATGTTGGTGGTTGAGTTCGGGGTGTTTTGTAATAACGTGGTGTGACGATCCCACTATGGTCGCTCACCCCCTCGGGTGGCATGTATTTTTTTTACTCTTTAATTAAATGGTGGAGCTTCTGCGCCTCTTCAAGGTTGTAAAAAAAAATATCAATTGACATATATAATACCTTACTGTGGATTTGTGGTCAATGCGCTTGTGTTCGATTCCTGCGTTTAAGTACAGTTACACACTCAAATTAATGTGTCACGTGACTCACGTCTATGCACCCTGAGGTACAGCTTTCTGTGTTCCACTGCACACACACACACACACAATCGGCTATGTGTATTTTTTTTAACAAGTGGCATTAAAACTTTTTTATCTATAAACAAAACCGCACCGTAAATAAATGAAACATCGTTACGAGAAGTCGAGAATGAACTGTTGAATGAAGGAGTGATGTTAAAAATTGGTAAGAGGGCTTATCAGTCATCACTCAACATTATTCATCCTAAGACTTTTTTTATACATACTCATATAGATAGATTTTATTAAGGACTATGAAGTTACATCTCTCGCATTCGGTGTGTTCAATCGAGGTCTCTTTCTTTCGTTTCCCAGGTTCTTGATAAGATATGCTAGCTCCACCACGATGCGCCAAAGCCAACTGCATGCAGCCAGTACTGCCTCGTCTTTAATCCGATGCCCGCGACCGAGTGGGAAGTAAGGAAGTTATGGATTCGATTCTTCCCCAAAATGAATGCCCTTGCATATATTACATTGCATCCACCGATTGATCTCACCATCACCAAATTAACGTTATGCTCTTGGTGTGTGCCAGCAAGCAGAAAACCACTTCACATAATCACATAGGACAACCTAAAAAAACACACTAAAGAAAACATATTTTTTTAGTTCTTTAATCATAGTTGAGCGATCCATTCTTAGGGATTAAAACAATCTAGCACTGTGGAACATGTATTTCTTCTGAATTTTAATGTACTGTAAAAGAGCCCTGAGAGAAGCGGTGCATTCCAATTTAGACATGTCTTTTTGCCCCTCTAAGCATGTCAAGTACTAGAGTCCCAAAAAAAAAGAAATATTTTCAATATTGAAAAATTATCGATCCATGTATCATTTCAGCAGAGTTTACGACGATTCTGAAATTTTAGAGATTCTCTCTCCTGATTTTAGTGATAGAGACGGCTTGAAAAGATCGTAGTAATACATGGGGAAAGGGTAATGATTTAAATAAGGTTTAGAAAACCAATTATTAGAGACTTTGCTAGGGATCCATGGATGCCCTAGAAATGGTGTTAGATATTAATTATTTCTACTATTGAGAGCATATTGTAATAACTAGGCAGACCACTGTTATTCTCGTTTAGTTGTTTTGACCAAATACGATGAATGGTCTAAAATAGCTTGATTGCGCCTTCATTTTTTTTAAACCAAAATTTGAAGCCCTTCCTTAATTAAGATCACCAGAGATATTTAGTGATAAAGAAACACTATAGGATGTATGGTATCCCAGCGGGGACGCTTAATTACAATGAGATACCTCTTCTGTCTCGCGATGCCTTCGTCTCCACCATGCATGTCCTCATTCTTCCTTTGTGGCTTCGTGTCGTCCTCCTCCTTCCTCCGTGTCGTTGTGACCTCACAAACATCGCAACTGCCAGGTTAGGATCCAAGTTTAGGTTGAGGGAGGGGGAGGTGCGTGCCCGTCGGGCTTAGGAGGTTGGGAAGCATAATGCGGTGGGGGAGGGGGAGCTGCGGGAATGGTTGAAAGGCTATGAGACGGCATCGGCATGTGGATTAATATAGGTGGCTAGCTTAGGGTGCGTGGAGCTGATGTGGTAGTAGGAGGGTAGGGGGCAGAGTGGTGAGGCGGCGAGAGCGCCGCTGACCGTGGGTGGTGGTGGAGACGGGGCAGCGAGAGGCTGGAAGTGGAGCGGCGAGGCGACGGTCACCCCCGCCAATTGTGGATGGTGTAGGAGACAATTGGGGGCAATGCGTGGAGTTGCTAAAGGTGGAGGTGAGGCAGATGCTTTTGTTGTGATGTTATATCGTTGAGACAGTATTTTGTCACAGTATTTTGTTCCGCAATTGCTCCTTTACTATGATCAATGTGATTATACTTAAAAAAATCAATGGGATTATATAATTTACGTTTCTTAAGATATTAGAATTTTTCATTAGGCCATTCACCAAAAGGTTACGACCATAAGAAACGCTATCATCACACAACTCTACCTATAGAAAACACATACTAAAAATAAATATTAAGATCAATTTGCACTCCTTTCAACTGAATCAAGCATTTACAACATGTATGGTACAATATTCACATCATCTTTTAAAAGTCATGCTTTTTCCTGACTAAAGATTCTGCACGAACACCCCAATATAGCTCTTTTTTCTTACTAGAGATTATGCATGAACATCCCAATATAGCTTCCCTATCATTATTTTTTTAGAAAGTGATAAAGATTTATTTATAACAAATATCCTTTTATATAAAGGTCCTGACCAAAAACCAAATTATACATGAGTCAGCATAGGACTAAACTGTAAAAAAAACCTAGGATCCATGCTATATCTCCGTATCAACTGAGAGACGTCCTATTAATTTGGGGACCTGGAAGACATCCGAGTCCTTGCCTGAGTCGCTATTTTATTCTACACTTGGCAACATATTGGAAGATGTATACACGTACGCCGTGCACTTTTGACCTAGCTGCATATAGAGGATCCCCGTGCACCGAAAGAAAAAAGAACAAGAGGACAGAAACCAAAATATTATGCATAGTTCCATGGGTAGTCAATGCCGGAATCTGATGCATCCGAGCCCAAACAAGTCGATGGATTTTAATTTTTACTTAAAACGTACATTTTTCTATTCTTGCAGAGCTCACAATGATAAGAATCATCCCGAAAGAGAGCGCATGTGATACGGCCATGATGTGTTGATGATGATGGTTAGTAACGCAATATTGTAGAGAGTTAAAAATGTGGGTATTAATTGTATGCCAAGCTCACGCGCCTTACAACTGCATGCAGCTGAAGCGATGGATGAACATAGGAGACGCCACTTTTGAACATTTCTAGACTCAAAAAACCCGAGTGCTCCTCCTTTTTCTTCCCATTCGGTGGAGGAATTTATACCTTCCATCAAACTATTCTGGCGATCTTGCTTGGGGGATTGCTAAATTACAATCATTTTTTAGTTTTATGCACAATGGCTAGTTCATCAAATACTACCTCAAATCATAAAAACAAGTCACCGTTGACTTTTGGTCACATCTCTGACCATTTGTCTTATTCAAAAATTTAGTGCAAACATCCATAAATATAATTATTTCTTAAAGTACCTTCAATGATAAAACAAATCACAATAAAATAAATGATAACTTACATAATTTTTTGAATAAGGTGAATGGTCAAAGGTGTATCTAAAAGTCAACGGCGACTTGTTTTTATGACCGGAGGTAGTATATATTTATAGGTGTTTTATTAAATTATGTACACCGACCGTTCCTCTAGAGGGGTTGTTATAGTATAACTAGTTTGAGTTTTATGCTAGTTCATAAAATCGCACATTTTTTATGAGAGCAATTAACTAGGTTTGTGGTGCAAATTTATCATGGAAGCCCACTTATGGAACTATGGTAGCATCGAACCTACGGGGACATATTTGATTTAAATGATATTTTAAAAAAGATTAAAAAAAACCTATTGAGGTTTGAACTGTAGAGTACTTACTAGATGGTAGTCTTTTCATGTATATTTCGGACGTATCTAGTACTAAATTTTCTTCCTCTCCATTTTTACTATTTTACATGCTAAACTTTTTTGGCTAAGTCTATTTTTTCAATCCTTATACGAAAATGCTTATTCTCGAACGTCCGTCCGTCGGACGCTGCTCCCGGCCCAGCAGCCCACGCTGGCGGAGCGCTTTGCTATAGAAACCCACGCACGCAACTTTTGACTCCCTGGTCCCCTACTTGCGCGCGCATCGAATGCATGCCATGACCATGTGAAACGTACTGCACGGGTGGTATGCTGATGTGCAGAGGAGAGAGAGAGAGAGAGAGAGAGAGAGAGAGAGAGAGAGATTTACGACAGTGCCGCACACTGCAGCCATGCAAGGAGCAGGTAATAAAAGCCGGCCATGGAAGGAGTGGGTGGGCCCCATTTTATGCATGCAGCATGCCATGGCATGCATGGGCGTGGTAGGCTAGTAGGTAATAGAACTATAAAAGGGAAGCAAATCCTCTGCCGTTGTTGCAGTAAAGGCAGAGGGGCACTGTGCCAAATAGGTAAAAAGGCACGAACACTGTAGCAAAAGCACTGTTCATCGGTACTGTCCATAATCACTGTAGCAAAACACTGTTTGTTATGTGCTGTTCATACGAAGATCTTATCCGTCCACTTAAGATCCAACGGTTGAGATTTACCAACTGCACGGAGTACTGTTCATCCTCTGCCTTTACAACCAAAGGCAGAGAATAAAAATCCCTATAAAAGTAGCACCATGCATTGGCGTGGTAGGCTAGTAGGTAGTAGGCTACACCAATTGTTTCAACCGGCTATATATATTGTTTCAGTAGGCTAAACTAATTGTTCCAACTGGCCAAACATATTGTTCTAATAGGTAAAAACTGGGTTTACACATGCATTATTCTCGTTCCTTCTGAAAAAGGTCAAAAGGTTTGCGAATTGATGTCTCTGCCACTTCGAAGTATCACAGGTCAGGGTTTCAGTTTCGCAAAAACAATACAACTAACCCCACAAATTAATATCCTCCTCGTCCTTAATAACAAAACTGAAGAATCATCGATCTCTTCCTAAATAACAAAATTGTGCTCTCTAGCTAGCTAAGCAAGTTCCTGTGATCCCGAATCTACACCCTCGATTTGTATTCGCGACCTTGGTCTCGTACTTTGCTTTTGCTGGTATGTATATGTGCTACAATCACATCGATGCTTAATTGGCATGTCCGAAAACGATAGGTAACTGCAAAATTCTCCTCCAAATTAAAAAACTAGTAAAAAATGGCATGATACTCTGAGCACAACTAAAAAAAAAGGAGAAAGAATCAATAGCCTAACTTTTAAGGTACACATTGATAAACATACCGGAGTGATATTATAAAGTTTTCTACACAACACATATGCTAGCATTATAGCATAAATACTACTATGATAGTATAAAAAATACAAATCAATCTAAGCCGATAGATAAAAAAAGATGGACGTTCTGTATTCACTAATGTATACAATAGAATTTCTCTTATGTATATATATAGGCCTTGTTTGTTCCAGATTAAATTAAATTAAATGAAAATTTGTTATTTTTGTATAGGCCAAATGTTGTAATATTTTGTAGTTATTTTTGTGAGGTTTTAAATAGTTTTTCTTAGAGTTCGCAAAATATTTTTTTTCATATTTTTTAAAAAAATTTAAAACGTATTTCGCCGAGTGGGTCACAAATTTGCTACAGGAAAACGCAACTCAACATTAATCTGAAACAAACAAGGCCATAATCACATGCAGCTCTGTTTTAAAATATATATAATGGCGTATATAGCATATCTTTTGACTCTGGCTAGGATTTAGAGTGATCGGTGGCAGAACAAGAAGCTCAGTAATGAACAATGTAGGCTCGGCAAAGCAGCCAATTGTCCCATCTTGTTTTCTTTATTTAGGAAAATTAATAATGGAGATAGCTCCAAGTGGTGAATACTAAGAATCCATGAATTCAGTGTGCTCCTGGCTTTAGCCAAAAGGTATTCCTCGTGTGCCCTATGAGATCATCCAAAATGTAAAGAACTTTGGAATTAAAACTCCATTCAGTCACCATGCATGGTGAGAATAAATGTATGGAACCGCTGGTATAATTAAAGGTAAAATTTTTCTATGCCATCCCTTAGTCGTTACTCTACAATTGCTAATTTATTATCTTATAAGTTATGTGTTATTGGTGAAGACTTCTCCTTTTTATTTGAGCTATGTAAACATAAAAAAAAATAACAATGTTGGCATGTATGCAACACTTTCAATCTATTTATTTAGTATTTACATAAGTTTCTAATGTTAAATTTACAAAAAATATTTTAAATATAAAAGATTTATCTTTAAAATACCGAAAATATATGGTTAGAATGTTGTATACTAAATAGCACTTTTTTAAGAATTTTTTAAATGTTTACATAGTTTAAACAGAAAAGAGAAGCTCTTGTCAATGGCATAAGCTAGACAATAAATTAGTTTTTTGCAATGACATAGAAGAGAGAAATAACTAAGCAATGCCACGCAAGATGTTTAATGGCTCTACAATGGTATGTAGGATATTTTCCCTATAATTAATGGCATGATCTAGACGACATAATGATGAATGGAGGATCGTCGTGGGTGTGGCAGTGATTCTCACAGCATGGCCTAGCTTGGTCGGCGGCTACACGGTGCATGCGTGTTGGCACCAAATCTTGCGGCAGATCGGCCGAATCCAGCGTTGGGTTGACCAGATCAGGCATTGAGGTGCCGATCTAGGCATGACTCATCGACGGCGTCTTCACCGACTGTGCTCGTCCAAGCTATGGCTTCGTCCTCACCAGCGTCTCTACCTCCCTAATATGGTGGCAGCAAACGGTCATGTGGACGCCGCCTTAGTGTGTCACGACGCAGGCGCGTGACACGGCGACACAAGGTTGCATTAGCGTACCGCGACTCCTAGGGGAACACTCAGGGGGAGAGGCCACTCAGGGGGTCTATCCAAGTGGCGTGGAGGCTGGATCCGACGTCATGAGATCTGGATCTAGCTAGCAGTGTGGTGTCCGAGTGGCACGACAACTGTAGCGGGTGTGTTCCAGGCTTCCAGCCTCCAAGGGTGTGAGGCTGGCGGCCACGATGTGGCTCCTCATCCTCTGATCTTCCTATTCACAGCAACACCATTGCCATGTGACGCCTCTAATGAGATCCATCGCATCATCGTTCCTCCCCTCTCTGCAAGGATATGTGGTCTTGGACAGTTTGCCTCGTTGGTGGAGCCATGGTGGCATGGGTCGACACCCTCGAATTCATGTCCCCTACCTGGTGGCCTCCCATCTGCGTGGTTTAGGGTGGGGTGCGTCGAGTGAAAGCCATTTTGGATTAGTAATGGTGACGCCGTCTGGTGCCATTCCCTTCCTTGGAGACATTGTCGCATGCGCCATCCTCTTCCAAAGCTACCTCAGGTGAAAACCTAGTCCGTGTTGGCAGGTGGTGGCAACGTGCAGGCTACTTCCTTATTGAAGTGTCACCTCAAGGGCCGTCGGTTAACTGCTTGTTAGGGATCTTTCCGGTCGTCGACTCATCGCAATTGTAGCAAAATTCTAGTGTGGGTCGCCCACGTCACCTTGTCGGGTTCCCCGATGAGTCGGACGAGTTGTTCGGTCTTTGACTAGAGTGACAGGTGTCGACGGTTGAGATATCGATTTCAAGTCAACTAAGGTTTTTGAGAAAGGAAGATAGAAGACCTGCTGAGCAAGGCGAACAGCAATCAACAAGCAACAGGGAGACACAGGGTTTTTATCCTGGTTCAGGCCTCTCGGAGAGATAACAGCCCTACGTCCAGTCTTTCTTTATATCAAAGAGGATTACAGGGTGGAAACTAGACGAGACGAACAGATCTCGGCGAGTAGTATGCGACAATACAACGATGCTTCGCCCTCTACACGCCGTAAGGGCTCGTTTATATAGTGCTAAACAATCGACCTACCGGAAGATAATCGGGCTGGGCTAACTACGAGATCGTAACAAACTCGTACCATGCCAAATACATCCCACGGTAGATAAGGTATACTCCAATACTTGGGGATCACGACGTCTGTTTCAATCTAGGAAACCATGTCCGGGTCTTCACGTAGCCGTGCAGAACTCTTGTTCGAGTCGGACTCGAACACGAAGTCTTGGCCGTTACGCACCATGCCAGCCAGGAAGCTGTTCGGCATAATGCACATGGGCCGTATAGAGCCCTCTAGGGAGCTAGGTCCTAGAAGGCTGTTCGATTCGGCCGTCAGGGAGTAGGTCATGGCAATGGGCCGTGATTTTATCCCCGACAGTAGGTTGCGTCGCGGTTGCACTCCCATACTTCGCACACAGTTTTTTTTTTCTATATTTTACTCTCATTCAATAAAAATGAACGGCAGTTCTTCCATCATTTTTTCAAGAAAAAAGATTAGGGTAAATTATTTTGTGAAATTTTGCAATTTCCTGAGCAACAGTATGAAAAACCGCTAGGCGAATACAAAAATTGGGTAAAAGAAAAAAAGACCCAGTGGGTTTTCACTAAAAATGGAAATTCACAAAATAAAACTTTTCAATTATGCGTCTGAACTCGAAGTTCTGAAACTTCATTAAAAAAAGCTAGCGTTTTTTTGCTAAATAAATCCAGTTTTGAAACTAGATCCGAAGTTCTAAGTTTGCATTTAAACTGTTCCGAGCGAAATTTCGATAACCTGGGGGTGCTAATTTCCGCTCGAATTCGAATTCTGAAACTGTTGGTCCAAATCAGGAACTGAATGCATTGATTTACGTTTCACGATTAATAACATATCAGCCTAACATCTGTGTGCGTGTGTGTGTGTTTTCGAGTGGGGGTGGGGGCGTGCTTTGGAATCGAATCAGAAATGCTAGCTACATATTGCTAATGGAACTAGCTAGGTAGGCACCAACATGCACGCGCACACGGCTTTCAGTCAGATCGATCAATGTGGAACTCTCTTAAGAATTAAGATCCTGCAGCCAGTGACAAAAGGCTAATGTTAGAAGCATAATGACCTACTAATGAGTGAGCTTGACGCGCGCCTTTCCGCTTTAAATCGTCTTAACACTGTTAACTTATTTGTCGTTATCGTTGGCAGCCACTTAGAGCATCTCCAATGATGTCATGTCAGCTAAGTATAAGGATTTCAACCCAGTTTTTTGCTTATTTGAAGGAGATAATGAGGGTGTGCTAGCTACTAACTTACAGCTAGTCTATAGCTGATTACAATGCACTTACTATCTATTGCATATGGACCAACATTCAATCTGATAATGTTATAACTAGTCCATTGGAGAGGCTGGCTATATACTATCTATAGATGACATAGCACTTATTTATAGTTAGCAACTAATCTACACCATTGGAGACGCTCTTAGGCGAAAGGGGAGACTATCCAGGGTCTGGAACGGTAGGGTTCAAATCAATTAATGTAGCATTGTGTTTATGCATTTATAAGTGTGGGTAATGAAAATTATCATTATCCATTTACCAATTTACTTGTTTTCGTAAATTGATCTCTTTTTTTGACTTTAGGTCCAACTATGACTACACTAGCTCCTTAAAATCTCTAGGCACAATTTTTTACAACATTATCTAATGACTTGGCTAAATTAGATATCAATGGAATCAAGGACAACACAATAAGCTCCCACCCTAGACTTCTAGATTTAGCCTCGATAATGCAATTGTGTTGTTATTTTACTTTCCATGCATTGATTTACACAAGCGGCAATTAATTCTTGGCATTTTCGACTCTACATCTTGCACATATGCATGAGGACGAGCAGTTGGGCATCAAATTCTCATCGTGCAAGCCTACAACCTCCCACCAGTACTCGATCGCCAATATTTATATGCTCTTCTCAACTTTGGAATGACAATTAATGGCCATGTTACCAACTTTTAGCGCCTTTTTTATTAGTGCCTACTTACGTAGTTTTATGAATCTAATTAAAAAACTTATATGTTTTATTAGCACAAGGGTCCTATTTTTATCTCACCCAGGGGCTTCAAATTGTTGGGAACTGCTTTGCTTAATTAAGTACCAAACTATGAATTCATATGGTAGAAATAAAAATTATAAAAGACAATGCTTGGAAAAGGCGAGTAGAAATTCCATGGAAACGGATCGATGCAAAAAGGGTATTGAATTAATATTAATTGTGTCAGATCGATTATGCGACGGTTAGTTCTAACTAAACTAAGAGGTAGGCTTAGGGCATAATGTGTGAGGTTTGCCCTACTATCAATTCGTTGTCCCTTGCGAGTTGTGATGACCAACTTTCCTGATAGGCACTCTTCAACAAGTACAAAACACAATGCATCTCATTTAATTTAAAAAGTTAGATTACCAACTTGGAATAAAATATGATCTTTCCAAGTGTATGCTTGTCCTAATTAACTACCCTATAATTACCTTAAACTAGAGGTTCTTGAAGCCTTTGAACCTTCCTTAGCTTCCTCTCTATATATATACGCCACTATCAAACAAATTTTAATGATCATCATTAGCCTAATAGCCTTTGCTGTGCATGCTATTACATGTACGCATAAACAAAACCCAAAAAGAAGAGACAAATGCTAGTGTCACCCTCAATAAAACAAAAAAAGGGGACCAATATAGGCAAGGGAATTCCTTTTGACCATTGCTTTAAATCATGATTAGGGGGGCCACAGAGCTTGTGCTTAGAGGTAATTAAGAATGGCTTATCATGGAGATATATGGCTTTGCAAACTGCAATTCATGCCCCTGGATCATCTATATATGCATTTGCTTTCCATTCTCCACTTTGGTTATGTGGTGGCAGTCAAGTATCGAGAGTACTTGTTAAAACTAACAACGTGTCCTCACCATCCTAGCTAGTGTAGTAGAATAAGGACAAATGTTTATATCCTTCTGGCCATGCATTCAACCCTGCCCTAAGAATGCCCCTGGATCATCTATATATGCATTTGCTTTCCATTCTCCACTTTGGTTATGTGGTGGCAGTCAAGTATGGAGAGTACTTATTAAAACTGACAACGTGTCCTCACCATCCTAACTAGTGAAGTAGAATAAGGACAAATGTTTAATATCCTTCTGGCCATGCATTCAACCCTGCCCTAAGAAGAATATCTAGCTAGTTTACTTGATGTGGACAACCATGCACGCTTGATTGTGATTATGTTCCAAAGGCTTTTATTGGATTTTTCTAGGGTAGTTAATTTAGGCTTTTAGCAAGGGTCAAAGTTTAGAAGAGACTTAGCATCCGTGGTTAATATCACCTCCCATGAATAATCCAAGAAAATGCAGCAGGTCCCATGGTTATAACCACAAGAGACGATTATCAAGACATGCAAATGGCTTGTTGCCTCACTAGCGACTCGTACGTGCATTAAAGGCCAAAGCTTATGTCAGCTATTTTTCTTGCATGCATACTATTTTTTTTTTCTATATAGGAAAGAGCAAAAGGACTTTGGGCGCAACAGCTCAAACCCCAAAAAGAACTTATAAAATGAATGGATAAAGAAGTGGAGCCACCCATGATTGGCTCACTGTTGCACGAAAAGGAAATATGCAATTCCTGGAAACCATTCTTAAACAAGTCATCAACAAATACCACTACCCTTTTTCAACAAAAGCAAAATAAATGAGAAAAAAAGGCACTACTCCAGTGGTTGTGTATTGTCATATGTACAAAATGGTTAAGCAAATGATAATACCAAGGACTGGTTTTGGTCTCTAGCCAGGTGCTAATTACTTTGCAAAGACTAATCTTATAAATATATCCATTACCTAACTACTAATATTATCTCATAAATATTTGTTCAAAAAATATTATCTCATAAATATATATAGCACATGCATGTAAAAGCTCTAGGGCCCAATACATGCATAGATCGAGGTTCAATGGCTTATACCACTTGTATTGTTCATTATATATAATTGGGTGGGTGCACTATGAATTGAAGCCATTCCCCAAAAGAGAAAGTTTTGCAAGTTGTACTGTTGACTTTACCTTTTAAGGCTATCATTCATTCTCATTACTCAGTGGCCAGCTTGCTATTTGACAGCTCCTTCCATCTAATTTTCTCTTTCCTATTTGTACACCAAGATAATAGTTTGACCTTTTATGTGTGCAGAACAGTTTGACTTTCTTAATCAAAAAAAGGTTTGACTTTCTTAATAGAATGCTTATTATTGGGTAATTAATCAGGAATCTAGGGAAAACATGATGTGATTAGTTTTAGTGATGATCATTTTCATTTTTATCAGTGATGTTCAAGCAGTTGGTCATGGAAGATGTTGAACTAAGTTTTTTCTTTTTTAAAAAAGAAGAAGCAAACGATGGTGGTTACTTGTTCATAATTCTCTCTGTTAACCGGTTTTAAATGTAGTTGGACTGTGTATTTAGGAAATGCACATTGCTCCTTGACAAGATATTTCATTTGTGTCGCGCTATTCCATTCCTTTTCGTTGATCATGGGTGTTGCCTTGCTAATATTGGTCAAATAAGTATAATCTGTGCAGAGCTTTTGTCAATCCATTAAAAAAATGGCCTATCTGGGTGTTATTTTGTTAGCCATGCACATCTGGTCAGTCCGAAGGTTAGTGTTAGTATCTTGACCTTGTGAACTACTGAAGGTTATACGTCATTCAGAGACTTCTAGTTGTTAGTATAAAGAGTTTGACAATGTTGAAGGCAATAATAACACATGAAAAAAAAATCAAGCTTATCAGCATGCATACATGCAAGAGTGTGGAGCTGACTTTAGCTCGACCTTGACTTGCAAGCATTCTCCTAACTAATCCCAATCATGCATGCATGAGGATGTTTGATGTTTCCATGGCCAAGAACCAGTGTTGGAAAATGGTGTCAACTTCTATCTGCAGACAAATACAGCGCAGAGTTTACAGGCTGCAGCAGAAGGGGTGCCTCTATAGTCTATACACAGCAGATACTGGCCCGGCAGTTTGATTTATTTATTTTGGAAAATAACGAGCCAGTGATTAATCTTGTAAGTTCAGTTTAACTTGTCGTTGTGATCATCGAATGAAGTGCTTCATCACTGTCTAAATTTTCGGAGCACATTTTAGGCCTGATTATGGTTTCATTTCATATCACGTAACCCCCTGCGTTGTCATTTCAGTCACCAAAAAATGTGTTCGACTTTTTGGGCATATACATAAAAAAAACTTCGAATCAAGAACACCAAGGACAAAAAGCATAGGCGCCGACTGCTGCAAGTGCGCCGCAAGTGAGATTCTTGATAGCACAGCTCAATGGAGACAGGGGAAAAGCTCAGATTACGATAGAGACCAGCAAATATTCACCTCTCATCACAAATTCACAATTCACAAGAAACTGCTGTCTGGCCATGAAAAACTCACCAAGATCTCTTTATATTACTACTGCAATAAGAGCCTATTACATTCACCCCCAAACTAACAGCAAAAGGTCAATAATTTTACCGCCTATTACACATTCAAAAGCAGAGGAAACCCCAAAAAATTACTCAAGACTCATAGGTTACACGCTCTCGATGTCGATCGATCACTTCGTCTCAAAATGCCAAGAAAACAGGAGAGAAAATAACTTGCTCTGCCAGTCACCGAGAGCTTGACCGCCGCAGAGCATGCCGCCATTCATGTCGTTCCTGCTGCATGCTGATCGAGCACAGTAGGGTACTGCCTGCCTTGTGGAGCCGATGAGCTCTGCGTCGATCGCCAATGGCGATTTGGACGCGACAGTGGCGATATAGATGGTCTCGTACGTGCTCACGAAGCGTTCGGGCACGTACGTTGTGTGTATGTATGTACATACGTACGCGGCTTGCATGTGTGTCAGTTAGACAGCCGCGGCCGCCACGGCGACGCCGGTGGCGGAGGCGAAGACCGACGATGCCTTGCCTTGCCTGCCGCCGCCGCATTCTTGGTCGTCGAGGAGGAACGATCGGACGGCGTCGATGCAGGGCGCAGCGACGAGTCGCTGCCACGCCTCGTCGGCGGTGGGGCCGCGCTTCTGGAACACCTCCGTGGCGTCCACGCGCCGGACGCGCCACATGCGCGCGAGGCGCTGGATCTTGCCCCGCTGCCGGAGCGCGAGGCGGGAGGTGTTCGCCTTGATCTCGTCAATGGCGGCGGCGAGCATGCGCGTTTGCTCGTCGTCGTCGTCGTCGCCGGCGCCGGCGCCGCGGCGCCGGAGATACGCGTCGAGCTCCGGCACGCCGATGGCGCGCCAGATACCCCTGGAGTAGTCGACGCGGCGGGGGTCGAACGCCGCGGCCACCTCCTCGACGAGGCCGCGGCGGCACATGTCGTCGACGCGGCGGGCGACGAAGCCGTGCAGCACGGGGAGCTGGACGTCGACCCAGAGGAAGCAGCACTCGTAGCGCTCGCGGAAGGCGCAGCGGTCGCCGTCGACGAGCTCCTCGACGTACGAGTTGGACCCGCCGGCGATGATGGGGACGCGGCCTCGCGCGGCGGCAGACGCCGCCGCGCGGGACGCCTCGCGGCGGAAGTCCGCGGCGGTGAACTCCTCGTCGGGGTGCGCGACGCCGATCAGGTGGTGCGGGACGCCCCTGCACTCAGCCGCCGTCACCTTGTTGGTGGCGACGTCGAAGCCGGCGTACAGCTGCATCTTGTCGGAGTTGATCACCTCGCCGCCGAACCGCAGCGCGAGGTCGACGGCGAGGCGCGACTTCCCCGTCCCCGTCGCGCCCATCACCACCACGGCCTTGTGCCGCGCGCCGGCGTACCTGGCCACGAGCGTTACCGGAGGCGCGGCCGCGTCGGCGCGCTCCGTGAGCGTGATCGCCGGCGCCGGGGCCAGCGCCAGCGCCAGCTTCGGGAAGGCCGGAGCCGCGAGCGCCATGGACACCGGCATAGCTGCTTGGCGCTTGCGCGCTAGCTACGTGCAAACTCAAACGATCGCTTTGCGCGCTGCTGCTGCTGCTTCAATGGCAACGCTCGATCGATTGCCTTTGCCTTGGTTGGGTGCGTAGGACGAAGCAGGGGAACGGCTGCTATTTATAGGGGGAGGTGCTCAGTGCTCAAGCAGTCAAGCGCCTGTGCCCCCAGCGCCGCAATCTTGGATGCGGCGACTAGAGAGCAATTGCAGTGACACTGACGGCTCCTCCTCTGCCTTCGGCTCAAGCAGCAGCAGAGCTCGACTGTTACATACGAAAGTGGGCGTGCATTATTATCGCTAGGCTCAAATACTCCTCCATTCTCAAAATTTATGCCTCTGAATAATGAAATTTAAAGTTAAGAGTTAGAACTGGGAGTTAACATTGTGCATCCGCGGGTGAGGTGGCAGACTGGCAGAAGAAGGCGAAAGAATTCGATCGGCGACATGCGGTGTGAAGAGGAGGCGCAAAGTTCAAAAATGTCGTCTCGTTCTCGTCGTCGCCGGCGAGGTGGCCCGGCGCCGAGCATGGCAGGTCTCTGTTCCACTACGCTTTCTATCGGCTACGGGTTGACGACGGACGCGGCCGGCTCGGCCCTGGATCGGATCCGACCATCCGAGTCTTTTTTGTGGGAAATTGTTTGACCATTCGGGTGGGGAGCCAGGAGAGTCGCTGCATGCGTAGAGTCAAGTCGTTTTCATCGCGTAGAGAACCCCTGAAAGTGCAGGGACCTACTAGTACGGGTACTGCTACCAAGTGCTACCAAGTGGCCGGTGTCGGTGTAACTGCAACCACAATGCCATTGACAATGGCACGCACCAATGTACTCCCTCCGTCCCAAATACGTAGGGCGCATAAGTTTTTTTTAAGTTATCTTATGATAGAAGGCGTTTTCCCATTATTTCCTCGCTTTGGCTATGTCGCAGGCGCCTGCGCGTTTTCCTTCGATGCAGGCGCACGAGCGCGTAGTCCGCACCATGCATGCCTTGTACAGGTTCATGTTTTTTCCATTTAAATTTCTTTTTTTCATTTCTATTTTATCTGGAGTCCAAATTGCGTAGAAAAATTTCATAATTGTTCTAAAATCCTAATCAACCCATTTTAAATATTTTCCTTTTTTTGATTTTTTGCTATTTTTTATTTAATTAGCACTCAATTAGTGAAAATTCCACTAATTTCTACTGTTTTTCCACATTTTCATTTATTGGAAAAAAATGTTTTACGATAGTGGACTTTTTTGCAAAAAAAATTCACTTTTTTTCTACTGTTTTTCCACATTTGTATTTATGGAAGAAACGCTTCGCGATAGTGAAAAAAAATTTCAAAAAAATTCCACTTTTTTTTTCTACTGTTTTTCCACATTTGTATTTTATGGAAGAAATGCTTCGCGATAGTGGAATTTTTTACGCGAGGTCGATTTTTGCATAGATATATTTTGTTTTATGTTTATTATAGATTTATTTTTGTTTTCTATTTATTATAGATTTATTTTTGTTTTCTGTTTATTATAGATTTATTTTTGTTTCTATTTATTTTAGATTTATTTTCTTTTTTGCTGGCTTTAATTGCATGGTTGTGCTGCGAAGCTTTTGCTGCAGGCGCCTACACAATCGGCTGGGTGCAGGCGCCTGTTAGCTAGCACATCCCTTATTTCCTTAGGAAAGACGAGCAATTAATTCATAGTTAAGCTATTCATATTATAAAGTGCATGCTTTTGCTAGTTTTTGCTATTAAAGCTATTAATTAAGTGCATGGGAAGGAGATGCATGATTCGAGTAACGAGATAATTAAAGATGATTTAACTCTCTTAAACATCATTTCTTGGTCTTGATGAAAATTTTTATACGCCCTATATTTTGGGACGGAGGGAGTACATACCATGGAGAAGTCGGAGAGCGGTTTTTTTTAGTAAAGGAGAATTGTTGTTTATTTAAATTGAAGAAGAAATTTACGACGGGTGCAGAGACCCCCAAGGTCAAACGGCTAATTTATAAGTTTTGCACCTGCTGGCACCCATAGACGGATGTCATCTAACAAAAATATTAGCACAATGTTGCGGGACGCTCAAAGTGTTTAAAAATTCTCGCATTACGCTTGGGCCAAATGTGCCAGAGGATGGCTAAGATGACGGAGCTAATCTCTTTTGGTGTTGGTGTGTCTTGAAAAACCATAGACCACTATCGCAACGGATCAACCATGCTAACCCAATTGTCTGGGGGTGAGGGTTGCAATGTTGAACTTTTGGACGATTCACTGCCAAAATCGGGAACTAAAGCTACATTCAAGGAATAAGTGGACATGGGTTTTCAAGTTGCGACTGCAAAGTGGGTAGAAGTACTCATATGGGAGGTTTCTTTGAAGTAGCGCGTCCGCAGTGAAAATGCGGTTGTGCAGGAGTGAGGCGAAGAACTTGCATATTTAGATAAGGGCCACAGTTTCCAGATCAGATTGCTTATAGGGGATAAAAATTAACAAGTTGCCCCCAAACTGCAGACAATAAGCGAACTGCACCGAGAACATTCTTTACTGAGCAAATTGTTGTGTCCTTTGATCTGTGGTGTTTGGAGTTACATGAAATTGTGAAACCAATCGCCAGAGCTGGAAATGGGCAGAGGAAAACCATCTCAAAGTCTTGTCAGTGAATGACGATGATTAGGCAAAAGACCTAGGGTTTGGATATGTAAATGTGAACCTCTTTTCTCATGTTAACATTTTAAGACTGTTTTATGAAATCAGTATTCGATTAATTAGCTCTAAGGCTTTTTACCGTGCATACTTTCTACCTAAAATTTGTTGGCGCAACGTGCACCGGGGTTTGATTCCTTTACTTAATCAGCGATGGTATGGCGCACGGCGGGCGAGCAAGGCCCTAGGCGCCACAGGCGAGCACGACACGCGGCGGCCGGGAGCGAGCACGCCCCGTGGCGAATAGGCATTGACATGGCAACCTCAGCGGATGGTGTGCTGCCAACGGATGGGCTTCGGGCCCCACTTGGCAGGTGCGCCTGAGGGAAGAAGGAAGCTTATCATAGAAGGCTCGTCTCCACTCAGCGTATCGGAGACATTTAATGCGTTGATTCGGCGTGGGAGGCAGAAGATGATGATTGCGGTCACTGTGGTTCTAGCCGAAGCACTGTAGCGGTCATTCCGCCACTGCGCGGCCATAGGTATGACCGGCGCCAGTGTCAGGAGGCTCTTCCATCCCGTCCACACTCGGTGACAGGTGGGAGCAGGTGAAGCAACCGGCATCAGCAGTGGAGGAAAATGGGATGCATAGTGATACGATGAAATTAATGTACTCTCTCTCTCTCTCTCTCTCTCCTGTCCCAGGCAGTATAAAAAGGGGATCCGGGGTGAGAGAAGGGGTTGGATCCCTGATACACACAAGCTTTATATGTTCTGATGCGAGAATACAAACACCTTCAAACCAAAGAAATCAAGCACAACCAAAAGTAGGACTATTACCCGCATTGGGGGTTCGAACATGGGTAAAATCTGGTGTTTCCCTGTGCGTGCTCGATCGAACGAACTAATTAGCAAAAATCCCCCTCTAGACGAACATAGTTCACAAAATCTTCCAGGTGAAAAACCATCGACAAAATAAAATTAAAATTTACAACTTAAAATTTATTGTTTTTACAAGTCATATGTTATAACACTTTGTAGCCATTATAAAAGTGTTTTAACGGTTTATTCTCAAAGCTCATCGTCGGGATTGGGCGAAGTTGTTTTAAGAGTCATCTGCCCCTTCTAGCCATTGACGGATCGAACCAGGCCGCGCTACTTATCCGACGAGATCCTCTGCAGTACTTCCCTCTGATTTTGGGTGACCCAAAATCAGAGGGAAGTACTGCAGGTCACCCAAAATCAGAGGGAAGTACTGCAGAGGATTTGCTTCCGTTGCTTATGCAGTACACTACCTACCTACCGGTAAAAGCACATCAGTTTGTTCCAAGGTCTCCAACTTAGTTTTTTTAATTTATGTGAAGGATAGAAAGGAAAAAGAGAGAGAAAGACTAAGGGCTAGTTCTTTTGGGTTTAACAAATTAACGGCTTAACAGATTAATAGCTTACCATCTTGCAAATAGAGCAATACACTTTAGTTTTTTGAGTCTGTTTTTTCGATGTATCGATCGAAGGTATGTCCTAAAACTTTAAAATGCAAGTCAAATGAGATGGGTCTGAATCTCGAGTCTATCTCTTAAGGCCTTCAAAATTTAGCTATTTCAGCCATTTAGCTATTCAGATCAGCCCAAAAGAACATGCTCTTACTTTTAATTAAAAGTCGATCTATAATAGATTACAAAATGAATAGACACTACTGCATGTGGTCTTATTAATTTTAGAAACTATGTTATAGTTAGTCGTGTTTGCTATCTATAGATGACATGTTCATTCGTTATAAATGGTGGTTCACTTCACTACTGAAGATGCTCTTAAGGAGTGACACCGTCTGTAGTTTGTGAAGCATTTTTTATACTGAATTGATGTAGTACAGGATTGATCTTGACCTTCGTTTCTCGAGTTCACGGTGGTGCAGTGCAGGATTGATATTGACCTTCGTTTCTCGAGTTCACGGGTAGTAAGCAAAGTTTCTACTCTAGAGATGGAAATCTGGGTAGAGCACCATCCATCCTTTGTCTAGCGGTCAAATCAATGTATGCTATTTTCTATCTATTTGGGTGCCTTGTATTCTAGGATTTTCTTATCAGTTGAAGATATATCAAATCATCATATTTATTTAATTTATTTATTTTAATGTGTTGTATTTTAGAAAACTTCCGATCATCTTAATATGCATCAAATTAGAGATCGGCGAGAAAACAAGCAACTAAGTGCAAATTTGACTGAGTGGAGGTTGACAAATGTGCGCCATCGCCGGATCCAGCCGAGCGGAGGTCGGAAGGTGCGGTGTTGTCGATTCTGTGGCGGCGGCGCTCGGAGAGGGTGGATCCAGTGGCGGCGGCGATCAGAGAGGACAGATCCACAAGGGAGGAGGTCGCGGGAGTGTGGCGTCACTAGGGAAGCTCGTTTGGAAGGCATTGTTGTGCGGGCAACCAAACATTGGTTGCGTCCGGTCTGACGAGGCGATGCAGGGAAACCAAACACGAGTTGTGTCTGATCTAGAAGAGATGACGCAGGGCAACCAAACGCACTTGCCCTGCACCACCATGGTCATGCTCGGTCGGGCCTGGCCGCCAACCAAACACGCTCTATATATCTGTTAGTGGCCGTGGCCGCCTTCTGGATGCACAGTGTTAGACTGAAAAGTCTGAGTGTAACCAAAAAGGGTGCGGCCGTACGTACGGTTCAAATGGACGTACGAAACCAAACATGTTGAATCGAAAAGCACAGCGCATCCTGACTCCCGAGGCGACTGCATGGCGCAGGGCGGCAGGCCGTGGATCACACACCCTGGACCGCTGGACGGGACGCGGCAACGCACAGACCCAGCAGCCCATGATATATACAGTATCATGGTCACTGGCTCGTTGCGTGGGTATCTATCCGCGGACTGGACGGCTGACGCGCCAACCCAACCCATGGGACGGTGACCTCCGCTCCGCCTCCTCACCGCGCCTCCATTGCCACACCCCGAGCCCTGAGCTTGTCCTGCCTCATCCTTGCCTGGCTTTGAACTTTTGCGTGGTTTTCTTATCGATCGTTTCAATTTGAAAATGTCTGTGCCATGCAATTCTCGCGCGTCAGGGGATAACTGATGCGAAAATTCACTGAAAAATCTAACGCGGAGGCACCGCACGGTGCTGCCGCTGCCGGTTGGTGGTGGCAAAGTGGGTACTAGGCTACGACCGGGTAGTGCGAAGGCACCGGATGCAATCGCCGTCCTCACAGAGTACGCTCACTGGGCGATGGATCCGGGCGGTGGCCATGCATGTTGAGACATTGACGGCCACAGCGGAGACACCCCTCCGACGCGTCGCGTCACCGGCCACCTGGGCCGCGGTGGCCGGGGCAATCATCAGCGGAGGCGCGGGCGATCCAATGGGAGGTCGACAGAAGCCGCAAGGGGACGCCGCGCGACGGCTCCTAGTGATGCCCATGGTACCACGGCGTACGCCCGGCCGGGGCGGCAATTATGGCGCTGATATCAGCTCGATTACCGGCGAGACCCGGCCGCCGTGATCAGACGACGCGGCAGCGGCAGAGGCGGCATCAGCATCTGGTTCTGTCGACCTCAGCCTCAGGTACGAAAAAACATCAGACGAGACACGTTCCACAGCAAAAGGTGACGACTGACGAAGTGACGAGCGATGGAGACGGAGCAAGGAGAAAGAGAAGGCAGGCGACGCGGAATAGTGACTGAAAGCAGCATTGCCCGTTCGTCATATAATTGCGGCACGAGAAACGGTTAAGAAGATGGGTTCGAGTTCCAAACATGGCACATGAAATAGGATTGGACGCGAGCTATCGATGACAGCATTCACAGTATTCACGCAGCATTAGCGTCAGCGCCATTCAGAACTAATCCCTTGGAGGGGTAAAGCCAGAGTAACTAGTTCGCGAGCTTGGAATGAATCAAGCACGAACTGGGAGATACAGTAGGTCAGGAGTTCAAATTTCGCAATGGATGTTGTTTTCTGCATGTACTACTCGGTTACAGGGTCAACAAAAAACGAAGCGTGTTTGGGCACCAAAGCATCTGAACGCACCCTCCATGTTTTGGTGCACCATTTTAGCAGAGTATACTCAGATCAAAGTTCGGGTGTAAAGCTCTGTGACGATATACCGCTAGCGCTAGGAGAATCAGGATTCAGGTTCAAGACGATACATTGTCACTTGTCAGATTGCAGATCCAGCAGCTGCCCCCCAATATGTTAAGGCAGCAAGCCTACGCGGTGGAGTCCTAGATCGACGGCGTAATGGTCTGGTACGAAGAGAGCCTAGTCAGTAAATTAAACCACACAATCATAATTTTTCAACATATAAGTGAGCAATATCAAAACAATAATCTGATCTGAGTTCCAACTAAATAAGGACCTTTACTCAAATACGCAAAGACGATCAAAGGAAGAAAAACACATCTACAATACACACATCTAGGGAAAGCAAAGAACTGCATGAGCTACAATTTATATCAGTGATCAGGCAAGGCAATTGCTTTCAACAACACTTCTTAACAGTTAACCCTTGATGTCAACAGGATCAATAAGTTAGTTTGGGCTCACAATATTTTTTATTATTGGTACACTAACCTAGAATTGTTACCATAGCATTTTTATCACCATTTGCAGTGTTCTCATAGTCATGATAGAATCCTAATTTCCACCACCGATTAGAAGGGAATTGGAAATGAAAATGAAAACCGCCAACGCTGCATTGCTTAGCATTTTATCCCATCAGACCAAATGCGATGGCCTGAGTTCACCAATGCTGAACCTTATCCAAGAAAGATTGTGTAATTAATGCAGTTATGCATTTATACTCCAGTCTATCAGGTTTACAGAAGTCTTATTTATGCCAAATTCCCCATATCTGGATGCAGTACTGATAACAAACCACCAAGAAAAAGAATGAACATAAACTTGGAAAACAAAAATAGCTACCAAATAAAAATCATGTATTAGATCTTGCATGCAAGAATTTTTGGACAGGACAGCTAGCATAAATATTTTGGACATAATTTGATTACAGAATGTACATACATGACACAAAAACAAGGCACTGTATGCTAATGAGCATGCGGACAAAATGGAATACCATGTCAGCTTAACACAGACAATCACAAACTAACAGGACATAAAGTATGGTTGATACTTAATAAACACACCTTGTACCCATGGTCTTCTGTATAGGACCTGTGCTGAATGCCCAATCAGCATAGATAGTCTTTGTTAGCAGCTGTGCCCCATTCATTGCTTTGATAGCAGTGTGTGCTTCCTCAAAACTTTCATATTCAACCAATGCGTATCCCTATTGACCATAAAACCCAGGTTTGAACAAAAATAAGTGAACTTTGTGAGAAACAAACATACATATTTCCAACTGAACTGGCTATTCTTACTGAGGTACTGAGCAACTATGGGATTATCCTTATGTCTACACATTTATGTGTAGCTGATAAACCTTCCCCTCTCTCCCTATGTTTTTGAAGATGAAGAATGTTATCCTGACAAGCTAACCAGGTCCATTCTGAAGAAAGGCAAATAGTACCAATTATGCAACTTAGGAAACACCATTTTTCATAAGCATATCTGTAAAACAAAAGCAAGTTCCTAAACAGTGTAACTTTCTTTCGTAATTGTTCTGTCAAAGGTCCCTCAAGAAAACTTTCTGATTGATCCTGAGACATGAAATCCAAATACACCAATAACTAGATCATTCCATACGCAATAATTTCCATTCCAGCAGGGTCTTTGATACTCTAAAAAGCACCGAGCAAGGAATAATTCCAATCTAACAAGAGTGTGATGGTGCATATTTTAAAAGAATTGACGTGGACGATGGCAGCCCACAACCCAATATACACGACAAAATATTAAGATGGTAAAAATAAATTTAACATCGTATACATGGTAGCTTTAAACAATCTGACTTTTTTTAATAGAATGCATTTAGCATTTCAGACATTTTATGCCCTTTGTTTATTTTTCTAATCCTAAACAAGACCATTTAAAGAAGAAATTTTACTAAAGACCGCTAAACATGACTTCATGTATAACATTAGGTATACCGTTTGCCATCATCACATGTGGGTTAACAGCTACTATTGCATTTTCCAAACAAGTAAGAAACAAGCTCAGTTATTTGAATTTTCTAAGAGCAAGCAAAGCTATCAAATTTACCTTTGAATATCCAGTGTGGCGTTCCAGATTGAAATGCAAGGCCATGACATGACCAAATTCACAGAAAGCATTGTACAGATCATCTTCTTCCGCATCCTCTTTGACTCCTGTGACAAGTACTATCCATCCTTCAATAGCTACGAAGTAGCAAAGGTTTCCATTTGCACAGTTAATATAATCATCAATGAACAATATAAACATGGGAAGTTGACAATTAGTCAATCACAACTGCAACAATACAGTAATCAATTATAATAAATATGAGAAACAAATTCAATTATAGCATAAACAGATAGATCTGCATGATTTATAATTTGAATCAAGTGGCCAAGCAAATCTACAGCTGTTTTGCTGTCCATGCTGTTATCGAAAAAATTAACACGCATGTCTAGAAGAGATAGCATGCAAGTTCCCATGTGCAGAGAACTGCCCCTAGGGTAGGTGGTAAGGTGCTTTGGATCTGGGTCTCATTCTCGATGGTGTGACTGTGTTCTGGGACTGAATTGCTGGATCCGCAAACTATCCCTAAAAAGGTTCCTGTGTGCAAGAAAATGCCAAGAAAACAATTTGCACTTTTGTTGGCATTGCAGCCGCATAATTGCTCGCCTAGCTACATGTTACCCGTATGTAACCGGAATGCCATGGGCTAGCAGACAGTAAGCACAATGGAAAATACTTTTGCGTTGACATTAATGTAGTGGCATAATTGCTTGCCTAACTACATGTTACACGTATGAAACTGGAATGCCGTGGGCTAGTTGAAAATAAGCACAATGGAAAAGAAAAGGAAGCATAGTGTCATACCGTATAGGATATTAGGATTAAGCATTACTCTTAAATTGCAATTGTATTGTCCTACAAAATTTATTAAAAAACATATCCCTGTTCATCTCTCAATTTGTCCTTGTGCTGATGTATTAATCCAAAGGTCCAAATGGAAAAGAACAACCGAAATTTCTAGTACAGATAAATAGAAGTGACAGAGAAAATGCAGACTCTCAAACAGAATGATATCAGACTGCATTTATGGGGCGTAACCGGTAACCCAACAAATGGAGGCAGAGAGCCAACAAACAAGGGAGTTTCAAGACTCCAGTTCCATAAAATTACTCTTAATGCTTATCAGCGTATTTGCCTACTTGAGTAAAACATATGATCCTATCTTTTCCTGTCAAACATTCTCGTGTTTTCCTATTAACCGTAACCACATCTAAAAGGTAGTGACATGTTTGCTGCTAGAAAATGCAGTGTAGTTAGCATAGTCACAAAATGTATTTAGTTATCCCTTGACACCGTAGCCCAATTGCAGCATTTTGATGCTATTGCCTCAAATCCTTTCAAGACATTTGGAGTTTCCTATCAGTCATTACTGATTCTGATGGAACCTATCTTCAAGCTCCTGAGGCTACTACAACCCAGTAAACAGACATGGGAACAAAGCCATTTTGAATTTAAACTATTGAACACAGGTTTACAGCACCCCACTGCACCTTTTTTTTCCCTCCCTCTAACAAATAGTTCACACTACTGCTCTAACTAATTTTCATTACTCATTCAACGCCTTAATGATGAAAGGAAAAGGTACTTCTCAGCATGCATAATCACACCATAACGAATAACAATACACCGCGTCACCACCTAGGAGGCTAGGATTTAGTTTAGATCGTGAGTATGAAACAACAAACTGCCCTAATCATTCAAGAGATTTCGAAACACTACGCCAGGATAATCACGAACCCTAGCGTACCAAATCCCACGCGAATCTCCACGAAATCAACTGCTAAGTAGAAGCACGCAAATTCATCAACAATGGTACAAAACCCTGAAAGCGAAAACGCAAACCCCAAGTTGAGAGATCACGCCAGGGAAAAAAATGGTTACGGTGAGAGGGGGTTCTCACAGCGCTGTGGGCCGTGCCCGGAGTTGCCGGTGATGGGGAGGGTGTCGAAGCGGTCGCGGCTGGACGCAAGGACGGAGGAGCTACTGCCAAGGAGACGACCGCGGGAGCGCACCACGGCAGGGGAGACGATGTGCGGCACGGGGAGCGCTCGAGCGGCGCGGCCCCCGGCATGATCGTCCTCGTCCATGGCATCGTCCTCGTCGAAGTAAGCGAACTCCACGTCCTCCGCCGCCTCCATCGCCGCCGCCATTGGGATGGGAGAGCGAGAGAAGAGGGAGGAGAAAGCAAGGTGGGAGAGAGCGAGGCGAGTGCGGTGCGGAGGTGGCGACGTGAGGGTCTTACAATGGCGGTAATTTTGCAAATTAACAATGAACAATATAAACATGGGAAGTTGACAATCAATCAATCACAACTGCAACAAATACAGTAATCAATTATAATAAATATGAGAAACAAATTCAATTATAGCATAAACAGACAGATCTTCATGATTTATAATTTGAATCAAGTGGCCAAGGAAATCTACAGCTGTATTGCTGTCCATGTTGTTATCGAAAAAATTAACACGCATGTCCAGAAGAGATAGCATGCAAGTTCCCATGTGCAGAGAACTGCCCCTAGGGTAGGTGGTAAGGTGCTTTGGATCTGGGTCTCATTCATGATGGTGTGACTGTGTTCTGGGACTGAATTGTTGGATCCGCAAACTATCCCTAAAAAAAGTTCCTGTGTGCACGAAAATGCCAAGAAAACAATTTGCACTTTTGTTGGCATTGCAGCTGCATAATTGCTCGCCTAACTACATGTTACCCGTATGTAACCGGAATGCCATGGGCTAGCAGACAGTAAGCACAATGGAAAATAATTTTGCATTGACATTAATGTAGTGGCATAATTGCTTGCCTAACTACATGTTACACGTATGAAACTGGAATGCCATGGGCTAGTTGACAATAAGCACAATGGAAAAGAAAAGGAAGCATAGTTTCATATCGTATAGGATATTAGGATTAAGCATTACTCTTAAATTGCAATTGTATTGTCCTACAAAATTTATTAAAAAAACACATCCCTGTTCAGCTCTCAATTTGTCCTTGTGCTGATGTATTAATCCAAAGGTCCAAACGGAACAGACCAACCGAAATTTCTAGTACAGATAAGTAGAAGTGACAGAGAAAATGCAGACACTCAAACAGAATGATATCAGACTGCATTTATGGGGAGTAACCGGTAACCCAACAAATGGAGGCAGAGAGCCAACAAACAAGGGAGTTTCAAGACTCCAGTTCCATAAAATTACTCTTAATGCTTATCAGCGTATTTGCCTACTTGAGTAAAACATATGATCCTATCTTTTCCTGTCAAACATTCTCGTGTTTTCCTATTAACCGTAACCACATCTAAAAAGATAGTGACATGTTTACTGCTAGAAAATGCAGTGTAGTTAGCATAGTCACAAAATGTATTTAGTTATCCCTTGACACCGTAGCCCAAGTGCAGCATTTTGATGCTGTTGCCTCAAATCCTTTCAAGACATTTGGAATTTCCTATCAGTCATTACTGATTCTGATGGAACCTATCATTCAAGCTCCTAAGGCTACTACAACTCAGTAAACAGACATGGGAACAAAGCCATTTTGAATTAAAACCATTGAACACAGGTTTACAGCACCCCACTGCACTTTTTTTCCCTCCCTCTAACAAACAGTTCACACTACTGCTCTAACTAATTTTCATTACTCATTCAACGCCTTAATAATGAAAGGAAAAGGTACTTCTCAGGATGCATAATCACACCATAACGAATAACAATACACCGCGTCACCACCTAGGAGGCTAGGATTTAGTTTAGATCGTGAGTATGAAACAACAAACTGCCCTAATCATTCAAGAGATTTCGAAACACTACGCCAGGATAATCACGAAATCAACTGCTAAGTAGTAGCACGCAAATTCATCAACAATGGTACAAAACCCTGAAAGCGAAAACGCAAACCCCAAGTTGAGAGATCACGCCAGGAAAAAAAAATGGTTGCGGTGAGAGGGGGTTCTCACAGCGCTGTGGGCCGTGCCCGGAGTTGCCGGTGATGGGGAGGGTGTCGAAGCGATCGCGGCTGGACGCAAGGACGGAGGAGCTACGGCCAAGGAGACGACCGCGGGAGCGCACCACGGCAGGGGAGACGATGTGCGGCACGGGGAGGGATCGAGCGGCGCGGCCCCCGGCATGATCGTCCTCGTCCATGGCATCGTCCTCGTCGAAGCACGCGAACTCCACGTCCTCCGCCGCCTCCATCGCCGCCGCCATTGGGATGGGAGAGCGAGAGAAGAGGGAGGAGAAAGCAAGGTGGGAGAGAGCGAGGCGAGTGCGCGGTGCGGAGGTGGCGACGTGAGGGTCTTACAATGGCGGTAATTTTGCAAATTAAACGTCATTAAGAGAACAGCGAGTCGGTGATTAGATTTGCGTCATCCTCATCCCCTACAACTCGATTAACTCGAATAAAAATTAACCGTCCGATCGTAAATGGACGGCTCAGATGAAACCCGGAGGATGACCTCCTTCTCCTGTACAAGAGAGAGAAGAGTGAGGGAGAGAGAGGGAGAGTGTTCGGAGATGGCGGCGGCCGCCCCTTCCTCCGCCGCATCCGCCTCCTCCTCCGTCGGTGGTTGCGGCAGTCCGACAGCGGAGGCGGCCGCGAAGGAGAACGCCTCCTTTGTTTGCCCCATCTGCCTCGAGGCCTTCGCAGATGAGGCATACCTCGACACCTGCTTCCGTAAGTCTACTCACCCGCTCCTCCAAAATCCCTCGAATCTTTTGGTTAATTTCCGGTGTTTAGCTTGCTTCCATCCGATAGTCTCGTACCAGATGAGCATAGATTCTATAGATTTTCTGGAATTTTACCGTAAGATTTTTACACTGTTCTTGCTCAAATTTTTCGACAAGAGGATACAACCCCGAATTCCATTACTCTCAGGAAAAGCGGAAAGAAAGGCATTCAGGTTCTCTTACATCACATTCCACCAGACTACAACTATCAGGTCCGCTACAACTCGCCCCCATAAACCACCAGCACCAAACACCAGAAAGAATTCAACGCCTGCACAAACACCGCACTCCGAAATCACATTCTTGCTACACCCCCATTCACTTGAGCTTCAGGGCAACCAGAACCCTCCACCATTGTATGAGTACATGGAAGCAAGAGCATGCTTGGTTAATTTGAGGCAGCAGCAGCCCCCGCCGCCACCTGATTCAAATTTGCTGCTCCAGTCAGCATCGCCTCCTTGATCTCCCCCACCTGCAATCCTGCCAGTGACAAGAAAACAGACATATAGAATAAGCCACCACATGTTGATCTTTAACCAACACCTTATCAAAGACAGCTTTATTCCTGCATAGCCAAATTACAGTCAAACGACTTCTTCCCGCTCAGCCACACTTGGTATATCCACAGATAATATTGCCACCATGTTCCACACATGTTTGCTCACAGGACAATCAATATCCACAGGTAATATTGCCACCATATTCCACACATGTTTGCTCACAGGACAATCAATACCCACAGATAGTATTGCCACCATATTCCACACATGTTTGCTCACTGGATAGAAGTGCTTGCAAAGCAGCAATCCACGTGCCCGAACCTTGATTAGGCTTTATGCCATGTTTTCTCTTCTATCTTTTAGGCCTGTTCTTCTTCTTTTTCTTCTCTTTCTCCCTTTGTTGGCGGCTCGTTTTGGGTTTCAACTCTAGCCTACCCCAACTTGCTTGGGATTTAAAGGCTTTGTTGTTGTTGTTGTTGTTGTTTGCTCACAGGACAATCAAAGAACAAACAGTTTGTAGCTTCAATGTCTTCACAGGAATTACAACACAGGATTGCCATTCCACTTCTTCCTTCTCAAGACACCCTTTGTTAATATGGCACTATTCCAAATTTGCTAAAACAAATTTTTTATTTTTCAGAGATAATTTCGCATTCCAGAGATTTTTATTACATTGGCACCTTATGGTCCTTATCTCTCTCATCCTTAAACTGGATCCTCTTAAAGTGACACGTTAAATTATCCCATCTGATTTTATCACTTGCTAGTAACCATCTACCGAAGAAGAAACCCCAATTTTCAGACCTGCAATCATGTACACTGACACCTTTTTCATTGCACACACCATAAATCCCAGGAGAATTATCTACCAGAGGCCCATCCCCCCACCAAATGTTTCCTCCAGAAACCTTTTTTTACTCATTACTGGATTTTTGCTAAAAAAAAGTAGGAATAGTGTATAAGCATGCATTAATCAGCACTAATCTACCCCCAATAGGCATGGAACTTTGCAAGAACTAAGTTTCTTACCCACTTCATCCACCACCTTTTGGTCAAATTAGAGGGCACTTCAGCAAAATTGCATGATACTCCCATAGTCCTGTACTTTTGTATCTACTGGGCTACTGGCCTTCCGAGCTTTCTTTGATTGATGCAAAAAAAAACACTTTGTAGGGATTGGGAACGAGATTTCATGATTTTCGCAATCACCATTTCTCGTTTCTTTCTTCAAGAGCAAAGTCCCATTCTAAGCTCTGAGCCTCTGAGCATCCTAAGTGTTAGGAATAGCACTTGTATTCATATGGGGGCCAAAGGGCCAGTATATATACAGAGTACAAGGGCATAAAGGGAAAAGGCTAGAAAACCCTAATACAGTAAAGGGACGGGCCAGGCCCCAATATGCTCGCGCAACTGAGCCCACACGATCTGCCGCACAGCGAGGGTTGATGCTCTGATACCATCTGTAACACCCTGACCCAAAATCGCTTAAAGCCTAGCCCACCTACGGGGCTGACCCACGCATGCATAGCACCCACTTAGACTTTTCGGCCTCGCTTCGTCTAAAAGGGTTAACCCGGGGTGCTATGTTTGGCTCCAACAGGCATTATATGCTACTATAACTCTTCATCAACTAGCAATATGGGACTAATCCCACCAACACATCCACATGGGCCACATGGGCCTCACAACACATCGGGCCGGAGTATTACACTCACCCACCCTTAATGGGCTGACGCCCTCGTCAGCACACCGCCGAAGCGGCAAATGTCCAGGATCCCCCTCGGTATACGGCCGTGCGTCTAGTGCCGACACATATGCCATGCCGTGTGACCACTCTGGGCCCACACAAGCCATGCGCAATATGCTCGCGCAACTGACAATATGCTCGCGCAACTGAGCCCACACGATCTGCCGCACAGCGAGGGTTGATGCTCTGATACCAACTGTAACACCCTGACCCAAATTCGCTTAGAGCCGAGCCCACCTACGGGGCTGACCCACGCATGCATAGCACCCACTTAGACTTTTCGGCCTCGCTTCGTCTAAAAGGGTTAACCCGGGGTGCTATGTTTGGCTCCAACAGGCATTATATGCTACTATAACTCTTCATCAACTAGCAATATGGGACTAATCCCACCAACACATCCACATGGGCCACATGGGCCTCACAACACATCGGGCCGGAGTATTACACTCACCCACCCTTAATGGGCTGACGCCCTCGTCAGCACACCGCCGAAGCGGCAAATGTCCAGGATCCCCCTCGGTATACGGCCGTGCGTCTAGTGCCGACACATATGCCATGCCGTGTGACCACTCTGGGCCCACACAAGCCATGCGCAATATGCTCGCGCAACTGACAATATGCTCGCGCAACTGAGCCCACACGATCTGCCGCACAGCGAGGGTTGATGCTCTGATACCAACTGTAACACCCTGACCCAAATTCGCTTAGAGCCGAGCCCACCTACGGGGCTGACCCACGCATGCATAGCACCCACTTAGACTTTTCGGCCTCGCTTCGTCTAAAAGGGTTAACCCGGGGTGCTATGTTTGGCTCCAACAGGCATTATATGCTACTATAACTCTTCATCAACTAGCAATATGGGACTAATCCCACCAACACATCCACATGGGCCACATGGGCCTCACAACACATCGGGCCGGAGTATTACACTCACCCACCCTTAATGGGCTGACGCCCTCGTCAGCACACCGCCGAAGCGGCAAATGTCCAGGATCCCCCTCGGTATACGGCCGTGCGTCTAGTGCCGACACATATGCCATGCCGTGTGACCACTCTGGGCCCACACAAGCCATGCGCAATATGCTCGCGCAACTGACAATATGCTCGCGCAACTGAGCCCACACGATCTGCCGCACAGCGAGGGTTGATGCTCTGATACCAACTGTAACACCCTGACCCAAATTCGCTTAGAGCCGAGCCCACCTACGGGGCTGACCCACGCATGCATAGCACCCACTTAGACTTTTCGGCCTCGCTTCGTCTAAAAGGGTTAACCCGGGGTGCTATGTTTGGCTCCAACAGGCATTATATGCTACTATAACTCTTCATCAACTAGCAATATGGGACTAATCCCACCAACACATCCACATGGGCCACATGGGCCTCACAACACATCGGGCCGGAGTATTACACTCACCCACCCTTAATGGGCTGACGCCCTCGTCAGCACACCGCCGAAGCGGCAAATGTCCAGGATCCCCCTCGGTATACGGCCGTGCGTCTAGTGCCGACACATATGCCATGCCGTGTGACCACTCTGGGCCCACACAAGCCATGCGCAATATGCTCGCGCAACTGACAATATGCTCGCGCAACTGAGCCCACACGATCTGCCGCACAGCGAGGGTTGATGCTCTGATACCAACTGTAACACCCTGACCCAAATTCGCTTAGAGCCGAGCCCACCTACGGGGCTGACCCACGCATGCATAGCACCCACTTAGACTTTTCGGCCTCGCTTCGTCTAAAAGGGTTAACCCGGGGTGCTATGTTTGGCTCCAACAGGCATTATATGCTACTATAACTCTTCATCAACTAGCAATATGGGACTAATCCCACCAACACATCCACATGGGCCACATGGGCCTCACAACACATCGGGCCGGAGTATTACACTCACCCACCCTTAATGGGCTGACGCCCTCGTCAGCACACCGCCGAAGCGGCAAATGTCCAGGATCCCCCTCGGTATACGGCCGTGCGTCTAGTGCCGACACATATGCCATGCCGTGTGACCACTCTGGGCCCACACAAGCCATGCGCAATATGCTCGCGCAACTGACAATATGCTCGCGCAACTGAGCCCACACGATCTGCCGCACAGCGAGGGTTGATGCTCTGATACCAACTGTAACACCCTGACCCAAATTCGCTTAGAGCCGAGCCCACCTACGGGGCTGACCCACGCATGCATAGCACCCACTTAGACTTTTCGGCCTCGCTTCGTCTAAAAGGGTTAACCCGGGGTGCTATGTTTGGCTCCAACAGGCATTATATGCTACTATAACTCTTCATCAACTAGCAATATGGGACTAATCCCACCAACACATCCACATGGGCCACATGGGCCTCACAACACATCGGGCCGGAGTATTACACTCACCCACCCTTAATGGGCTGACGCCCTCGTCAGCACACCGCCGAAGCGGCAAATGTCCAGGATCCCCCTCGGTATACGGCCGTGCGTCTAGTGCCGACACATATGCCATGCCGTGTGACCACTCTGGGCCCACACAAGCCATGCGCAATATGCTCGCGCAACTGACAATATGCTCGCGCAACTGAGCCCACACGATCTGCCGCACAGCGAGGGTTGATGCTCTGATACCAACTGTAACACCCTGACCCAAATTCGCTTAGAGCCGAGCCCACCTACGGGGCTGACCCACGCATGCATAGCACCCACTTAGACTTTTCGGCCTCGCTTCGTCTAAAAGGGTTAACCCGGGGTGCTATGTTTGGCTCCAACAGGCATTATATGCTACTATAACTCTTCATCAACTAGCAATATGGGACTAATCCCACCAACACATCCACATGGGCCACATGGGCCTCACAACACATCGGGCCGGAGTATTACACTCACCCACCCTTAATGGGCTGACGCCCTCGTCAGCACACCGCCGAAGCGGCAAATGTCCAGGATCCCCCTCGGTATACGGCCGTGCGTCTAGTGCCGACACATATGCCATGCCGTGTGACCACTCTGGGCCCACACAAGCCATGCGCAATATGCTCGCGCAACTGACAATATGCTCGCGCAACTGAGCCCACACGATCTGCCGCACAGCGAGGGTTGATGCTCTGATACCAACTGTAACACCCTGACCCAAATTCGCTTAGAGCCGAGCCCACCTACGGGGCTGACCCACGCATGCATAGCACCCACTTAGACTTTTCGGCCTCGCTTCGTCTAAAAGGGTTAACCCGGGGTGCTATGTTTGGCTCCAACAGGCATTATATGCTACTATAACTCTTCATCAACTAGCAATATGGGACTAATCCCACCAACACATCCACATGGGCCACATGGGCCTCACAACACATCGGGCCGGAGTATTACACTCACCCACCCTTAATGGGCTGACGCCCTCGTCAGCACACCGCCGAAGCGGCAAATGTCCAGGATCCCCCTCGGTATACGGCCGTGCGTCTAGTGCCGACACATATGCCATGCCGTGTGACCACTCTGGGCCCACACAAGCCATGCGCAATATGCTCGCGCAACTGACAATATGCTCGCGCAACTGAGCCCACACGATCTGCCGCACAGCGAGGGTTGATGCTCTGATACCAACTGTAACACCCTGACCCAAATTCGCTTAGAGCCGAGCCCACCTACGGGGCTGACCCACGCATGCATAGCACCCACTTAGACTTTTCGGCCTCGCTTCGTCTAAAAGGGTTAACCCGGGGTGCTATGTTTGGCTCCAACAGGCATTATATGCTACTATAACTCTTCATCAACTAGCAATATGGGACTAATCCCACCAACACATCCACATGGGCCACATGGGCCTCACAACACATCGGGCCGGAGTATTACAGTTTCTTTCTTCAAGAGCAAAGTCCCATTCTAAGCTCTGAGCATCCTAAGCTCCTAATTGCTTCTGCAGATTCATTTTGCTACAAATGCATTTGTCAGTGGGTGAAGATTGTGATCCGCAAGCATGCAGAACCTTTGTCAGCTGTTAGATGCCCCCTCTGCAAGGTGAACATACTAATGTTGTTGTTTCTCTAGTAACAGGTGTTATAGTCTTATAAATACTCCAGAACAGAGCTGAGTTCTGTCTTATCTAACACCATTCTCGCCATGTTTTCTCAGTTCCAACTTGTTGTCATATTGATATGCATGTTGCGGGCAACCATTTGCTCCTACCTCAGTTAGAACTAAAAAAGTAGTGCAAATTTGGTTAATTTTCTTTTACTTTTACGAGCTAAGACAATGCCTTTTGTGGTGATAAAGCTTCACTATTGGTCTTTAAAAAAACTTCATTGTGGAGATTGGGAGATTAGCTTTGAGTGCTTTCGGGACGCACGCGAGCACGCGCACGCACGCAGAGGAAGTGGAAACCATACTAACAAATATTGTTTGGTTTTAGTCTCAGTATTTCTGTTGCTTGCCATAGTGAACTGTATTTATGAACTTGAGCAGTTTTATTTTGCCTTAAAACTATGCCCTGATCATATGTGTCTTTGTGACATTTGCAGACTGAGAATGCCTCTATCATACATGGTTTGTATGGTGAATCATTCCAGCGGCAATACATAAATCAAGACCTCGGAAAGAGGTATAGTTCCACCTCTCCCTCCATGTTTACGTCACTTTTCTGATTATAAACTTAAACTTTTCTGAATGCATAAATAAGTTTATTAAGCTCATTTTCCTAATGGTACAGACATTTATCTGCTGCACACGAGTTAATATCACAATTTTATAACACAAAAGGTAATTTGCATTTGCTTATTTTCTATGCATTTAAAACCAATGCCAGATACATAGGAGCCTCATTTGTTTTCTAAGACTGAAAATTTGAATTGAGCAGATATTCCAGGCAATACTCCCAGTGTGCATCAATACTGGAAGCAGCGCAAATTTGTCCGGAAGAACATTTGGCTTCAAACTTGGTTGAGATGGGAAATTCAGGCCCTTACACAAGTACGGTGCTATGCACTAGCAACACAGTTATTTCATAGCTCAGAGGAATCATATTGCATTTTTTTGAGTTTCAACTACCTACCCAAGTAGGCCATCTAGCTTGTTTGAAAGGAAGATAATTCGGAGATCCAATTGAGGTTTACTGCTGTTAGGATGATTTAATCTTCCTTTGTTGTACTTTATCATTATCCATGTATTGCACAAGACAGTGACGTGGTGCCTGGTTGACAGTTTGCTACGTGCTTGCTATCCTAAGAAATATTACTTGATTAGGACCTCGATTATTGTCTGCAGCATTCGACACTTGACATCCTTACCACTGCTATTTTGTGTTGGAAAGAATCTGATTATAATTTGTACACTCAAGAAGTACACAGGACTTGGGAGCATGATGCCGGCTGCTTGAATAATTCTTTAATGTTGCATCGAGAATTAGAATTGAGAATATTTTTCAATATTATAGGATTGTCGTCGTGTTGCTTCTAGCAGTATATAGTAATATTGAGTTTTGCAGGATGAAGATGTTGAGGTCATAGTTCACCACATCCATGGCGAGATTGAGTCTTTCATGAAAAGGCAAGACAAAGAAGACACTTCCAAAAAGATCTCACCGGAGGATTTGAGGGAAGAATTCAAGACTCATATTTGTGACGTTGCTAGGCCATTCCTCCTTGATCGAACAGAGCGGTTTGTCGCCGAGGTAGAGCTTTTCATGGTTTCGCTTCTGAACATCGATGCTTACAACAAAGTACGTATCCAGAGATTAAGGGGGTCGACTTCGCGTGTAACAAGGGAGCAGGATGTGCTGCCACACGCTCGGTCTCTTGAGGACCACTACTATTTGTACTTTGTAGCTGATGACACAGATTGTAGTAATGGTGAGATATAGTGATCTGCGATATTTGTCACAGATGTTCATGTTAGGATTTCTCTGCTCAACAAAACTCGCGGTTGCTATTATGATTCCAGAGTTTGTTAGCAAATAGCAATACACATTGCATAATGCCATGTCAGATGCCAACCAGGTTAGACTGAAGTTGACAGATAAATCACATATGACCCGTAACTTCATATGTGTTGCTCTTTTTTCATCTTGTTTCGTAATATCCTGCAAGCGCATGGAGTACTAGAACTTCTTTTCAATTTGTGCAATAATATTGAGAAGCTGGTCCATACAATCCGTCGCTTCTTTTCTATAGATCTTCCACTTCAGGGGCAGGTGGTGGGGGTGGGGGTGCTGCTGGTACTACTGCCTCCTACGAACGCATCAAATTTCAGGATCATGGATCAGGCCTGTAGCAAATGTGGACACTTCTTGATATTTTTCTGGCGTATTGGTTGCATATTGTAATTGCATTATAGGAACGTGACGTGACTTGGCCCTGTTAATCTGTTATTGTCACCTTATCTTATTTAATTTATTTGATTATCTAACTTAATTTTTAAATTTAGAACCTTTTAAGATAAAATCAAAAGCCAAATTCATTTTGTTTGACTTGTGTTTTAGAGCTCTTAGCGTCCTAGATATAGAAAAAAGACAGATTAAAAAAATTAAATAGACAAAGATAAGTAAATAGACAAATAAGTCAGATAAACTGACGAGAACCGGCCTATCTAAACCTTTTTCTTTTTATTATTTCCCTTGTTCATAAATATTTAAGGTTTTGACTTTAAACGGTTCATAAATGGTAGATGAACAGTGGCCGAATAGTGATCAATACCAGTGAGACCGGGCCGAACACGACGGAAACAGCCGAAATTTCGCTTGCGTGGGCCGAGCCCGAGCGAGCAGGGTGGTCTTGTGAGGCTGGCACAACAGTCTGGGCCGGTTTCTGCACGGCAATGGCCCATAGGGCGCGCATCGTCCACGGTTCCAAACTTGAATTTTTAATTTTTTATATTTTTTTATATTCGTTTATGCAAAACTATAGGTCAGATTGAAAATTAGACACAAATAAACGTCGGTCGCACCTTGAATTCGTGACCAGACACTGGTCGCACTTTGGACGCATGATTGGTTGGCGAGAAGACGGGCGCAGGCGGCGAAGGCACTGGGCGCACCTTCAAATCGCGACCAGGCACTGTAGCTACAGTAACAGGTACTGTTCATCAAACTTCTTTTATCTAGTAACACTTCATATCATATCCAATTTACACGAAACAAATTTTAAAATTCATGTAAAATCCTAAAGAACCCATTTTTCAAGCTTTCAATTTTTTAAATTTTTTTAATTTTGAATTTCGAATTTACACTTGAATTTGTATTTGTATTTTTTAATTTTTTAATTTTGAATTTCGAAAATTCAAAGTATGAAAAATGGGTTCTTTGGGATTTTACATGAATTTTAAAATTTGTTTCGTGTAAATTGGATATAGTATGAAATATTAAACTTCCAATTTTTGTGTAAATTCAAAATCCAAAATTCAAAAATTGGAAATTTAATATTTCATACCATATCCAATTTACACGAAACAAATTTTAAAATTCATATAAAATCCTGAAGAACCCATTTTTCATACTTTATATTTTAGAAATTCAAAATTTTAAAATTAAAAAATTCAAATACAAATTCAAGTGTAAATTCAAAATTCAAAAAAAATTTAAAAAATTGAAAGTTTGAAAAAAGGGTTCTTTAGGATTTTACATGAATTTTAAAATTTATTTCATGTAAGTTGGATATGGTATGAAGTGTTAATAGTTAAAAGAAGTTTGATGAACAGTATCTCATACTGTAGCTACAGTGCCTGGTCGCGATTTGAAGGTGCCAGTGCCTGCACCGCCTGCGTTCGTCTTCTCGCCAAACGATCGTGCGCCCAAAGTGCGACCAGTGTATGGTCGCGAATTCAAGGTGCGACCGGCGTCTATTTGTGTCTAATTTTCAATCTCACGTATAGTTTAGCATAAACGAATATAAAAAAATATAAAAAAATTAAAAATTCTCCACACTTCCCCTCCCACGGTCCCACCTCCGCGGCCGCGTCGTCGTCACTCTCACAATCTCACAATCACCTGTCTCTCCAGGCTCCCAGTGGCGCCACCGCGAGCGCGAGGAGGGCACAAATACGAGGTGAAAAACGAGCGCCAAACCCCGCGAAAACTCGAAACTTCTCCCGCGCCGCCGCCGCCGCCGCGGCGCCTACTTCCCCTCGTCCTCGGCCCGATCCAACCCCGCGAGCCGAGAGCGCTACGGTACGAGGCGGCGCCATGGACACCGAGCCCTTCGACGAGGCGGAACTCCTCGACCTCCCCGCCTCCCCCGCCGCCTCCCCTCCTCGCTGCCTCAAACGCCTCAAGAAATCGCTCCCGACTGTCACCGCCACCGGCTCCCCACCACCACCACCGTCGTCGCCGCCGCAGCCTTCGTCCGACGAGGAGACCCTACTCCCTCAGCCGTCTCCGCCCCCTATTCCCTCCCCACCGCCGCCGCCCTCAGATGCGGATGCTCTTGCTCCGGTACCATCGTCTCCTCCGAACCCCAGTTCCTCGCCGCTGCCGCCGACCGACACCGCCGAGGAGGAAGAGGAGGATGACGGGCTCGACCCGCTGTTCTCGGAAATCGGCGGCACTGGTGGATGGGACCCGCTGCGCGTGCCGATGGAAGGAGCGGAGGGTGAGGAGGAGGAGGAGATGTTGGGGGGAGGGCTCATCGAGGAGCTGCGCAGGGAGAAGTCGGCGAAGAAGCGGCTCGACATGGACGGGGTCGAAGGCGATGGCGAAATGGCCGTGGAGGTGAAGGGGAAGAGGAGCAAGAGGATGAAGAAGGATGGGGCGCCCAAAGAATCAGCCCAAGGGAAGAAACAGTCTGAGAAGGTAACAATCTTTTCCATTTTATTGGTGCGTGTCAGTGGTGTTCTGTTGAATCGCCAGTATATTTTGTTCATGGTTGGTATGCACAGGCGAGAAGGTTGCAGCTTAATTCGATCCACGCCGAGTCGCAGAGGCTCCTGCGAGGTATACACTACACTTTTCAAATGGTCTACATGACTGGAAACGGTGATTGTATCTGACTGCTCGTTGAATTTGTTCTCTGTAGAGACAAGAAGAGCATCGTTTAAGCCAACTGCACAGCCAGTTTACAAACCCATCTCATCCGTCCTAGAGAAGATCCGCCTTCGAAAGCTGGAGATTCTAAAGAAGTTTGTTGTCTGATTGCCTTTTTCGAGGTTGTGCAAAGAAACACTGTAATTGTCGTTTGATGTTATTTTTTTTCTCTGTGGCAGGTCAAATACTCTTGCTGAAGATGATGATGAGGCCTCTTTGGAACCTGAGAGTGATCCTGTTGGGCATTTGGGCATGCCACAGGCTAAGGAATCGGACATAGGCGTCAATAATCCTAAGGTTGTGAGTGTTTTTTGAGTTAGTTTATTTGAGTGTTGTGGTGCCTATGAAACTAAGGCTGTGTGATTGTAGGATGATGCTGACAAGAATGTTGAAGCAAATGGCAGTGACCTGAATGAGCATGGCAGTGTCCCTGGAGATGAAGTGAGCATTGTTCACTTAATTAGTTTTCTGTTTAGTTTTCATGCAGTACTGATGGTGGCTTGTCTATAGGATGCTTTTACTCACGAGAAAGATCATAATAATTGTGGTAGAAAGGATCCGACCGACGTGAGTGCACATGCACCTTCTCCAATTCTATTGTCATTTGCAGCCATTATTTTGTGAAGGAGCATGGTAGGAAGGTGCTTCGTTTATGAGTAGTTGCCTCAATTTTGTGTTCCAATTTTACTTGTGTCAAACTGTTGTTACCAATAAAACTTATGCCATGTGGTATGTCAAACTGTTAACGTTAAAATTTATGTCAAACTGTTAAGTGCTAACTTATGCTCGATGTCCATATTAGGAGGACTATAAATTTGCTGATGAAAATGGCTGCAAGTATGCTATTTGTTTCTCTGTTCTTGGAAACAGGCAGACAACATTCTAGTGCAATTCTATTCCTTCTAATAAATGGCTACTTCCTTACTGGGTTATCTAATATTTGGTAATCTGGTAATTGCTTGTCCAATATCCCCATAGATTCTTTGTCTCACAGTGATGTAACTGGGTTATTCTGTAAATCGATGCCTGACAACTCATAAAATTGAACAAGGATTACTAGACTGTATATATGATTATAATTTTGAAGACATCAGTCGTATGCATGCATATTTTGTTGCTTGTATAACTATTGAGCATTTGGTTCCCCCAGGATATTTTGGATGATTCTCGGGATAATCATGAGGATGATGTCCAATCAAGTGATAAACTCATTGATGCAGAAGATGAAACTCAATTGTCCCCCTCAAGCCCTACAAAAAGTTCAGATGACATGTAAGTATGGCATACCTTGTACCGTTCGCTATACATATTTTATCTCCTTCAAAAGCTTCATCATCCACAAGAGACATTAGAATTGTTGCCATATGGCACACTTAAAAAAAGTTGTATAAACAGTTCAAAGCATGCATGGCATGTGAATTACTAAATGAAAGCATCAAGTAACGCAGACCAGTTTCAGGTCCTTCACCCAAAGAGTATGCACTATGCAGTTAATACTTACTAACTAGTTTACGCAATGCACAATTTTCTGGATGAGACAAGTAACGGTCCTTTGCATCTGTGTGGAATTTGGACAGCACCTTTTTCCCTTATATATTGATGTACAGTATTATTAATTATTGTGTTGCGCTTTTTTCACTCAGTTCTTCAGAAGATGAAGATAATGATAAGGAGAACGTTGATCCAAGCCCCCAGAAAAATGATACAAAAATTGATCAACGACCCAAACGAGATGTTGCAGAAGATTCATGTGCAGATGATGCCATTCTGAAAGATTTTCTAGATGTTGAAGCTGAGGAAGAAGATGACAGTGATGATGACATGATGAGGTTCAAGGACAATGATGAGGATGATGGAAGTGATGAAAATGAAGTATTTAATGATCTGATAGCAGCTGGATTTGTAGAAGAAAAAGTAAATCATGAGAAACGTAATGCTCTTCACCAAAAGTGGCTTCAGCAGCAAGATACTGCTGAAACAAATAATGTCATCCAAAGATTGAAGTTTGGTCATCAGGAGCAGAAAGATTTAATGGATCAGGATGAAGATGATATTGAAGACCGTGAGGATGAATCAGAAAATGAAATGTCATATGACTTAACTCCAGCAAATGTTGTCCGGCAGAATTCTGAAAAAGCAAAACAAATGATTGCGAAAATGTTTACAGATGATAATGATACTTATGAGCATTCAGATGATGAGGAAATAGAGGAGCATTTGGCCCGTCAGCGTATTTCAAAAAGAGAAGTAAGTGCTTACGTTTTTGAATAGGTAACTGGAGCATCATACTGTGCTGTATGTTTTTAGAGGTATCTGTTTGTAGAATGCTTGACAGATGCATGATCTATTATTAGAAAATTAGTATTCTAGGTAATTATTCCTTTGTTTATGTTCTAGTACAGAACATTTTATCCTCCTTCGTCCCTTTCCAAATTAATTTGGGAATTGGCGTACCTGTTCAATATGTAGGTTCATAATAATTCATTCAGATCTCCATTGGAAGATGACAATTCAAGGGAAGTATTTAGTCTGATAAAGAAGCTCAATATTGCTCCTCAACCCAAGAGGAGGGGAAAACAAGACAGATGTAAGGAACTAAGGATGCCCTAATTTTGTATCAATGCCTACCTTGAAGATATGGTTACCTAACTAATTTATTCTTGCTAAATATTTCAGCAAATCTTGAAATGCTTATGGTTGGAAAGAACAGCAATGATTCTTCAAAGGTAAATGGCTTCTGTTACCTGTAAATTGTTTAATTACTTAATAAACATGAATGTTAATTAGCTGGAAGTTTCTAATCCCTTATGCTGTCATGGGAAATTACTGAATAGTGAAAATCATGTTTTATAACTTCTATTGGTATATAAACAATCTAGGTTTAATAAGGCATATTTGTTTTTTATATTATTTTTTTGTTCATCACTATCATTTTATGCCCATACTTGTCTTGCCATTGTACTGTTATGGTGATTATTTCACCTATGGGTTGGCATTTTTTTTTTCTCTTGTGCATGGTCATCACATGACAGTGATGTATATTACCTGCAGTCATCTTTTCTTGGTCGAACAGCAAGTGGTCCTGTAGCATCTTCCCACAGATCAGTGTACAGAACATATGTATTTGGTCGTGATGACAGCAATAGCAGTAGTAGGAGCTGCTTGTCTACTTCTGAGAGTAATTCGGACATGGTAAGTTAATGATAAACTTGGCTCTTCTCATAAAGTTGAATGTACTCTTAGGGATGGCATCCAAGTCTACTTTTTGAGTACGTTCTCATGTGATTCGACCTACTTTACAGGATCAGACGAATGGTAGCCAACCCAAGAAAGCAAAGTTCAGTAGTTCCCAGTCAAAACCAGCAGCAAGAACAAGTTCGGAGGGTGATGCGAGTTCAGGTGTTTCTCTGTTTGAAATCCTGCGTCAATCTTCGGCCACTTCTGAGAAACAACAGTACGGCCGCCAGGAAAGCTGTGCCATCATCACAGAAAGTCAAGCTGCACACCAGTTCTCGGCCTTCAAATTATCGAGGAGGTTTTCTAGGGTTGGAGCAAGACACTAAATACAATAGTCTTCTTGCCAAGCTATCCTTGCCACTGTACACACCTGTTTATCAGAAAGCGAGTTACATGCCAGCGCTTTACCCTGTATTTTTTTTCCTCCTATGAAGTGTCGAAAATTAATCATATGTTTCATGCTTGTGCTCTGCAAATATGTCTACTGGACTTTCAAATATGAATACTTCAAAGTTCAAATACATTCCAGCGATTTCATGTGTTTAATGCTTATGGGCAAGCGTCGAAAAAACTATAAGTCCGTGTTTTGTAAGGTGGGCTGGGCTTGCATTCCTTAACCGGCCCAACTTTCCGGTCAACCGGCCCAATCGTATCATCGGCTTCTGCTCGGGTAGACGTCACCCCACGCTGGTGACGCTGCGCGCACACGCACGCGTGGAATTTCTAGGGTTCAAATTAACCTTCTCTTCCTATCCTCTCTTCTGCCCCCAACAAGCAAACCCTACCATGGCCGCGGAGGCGGAGCACTACCTGCTTCCTTTGCGCGGGTCCGACTAGGCGAGCTCGAGATCTCTCATCCTCCGGCCTTGGAAATCTCGCCATCGCTACCCCGGTAAGAGGATTTCCCTCTGTTCTTGCAAGAAACCATTGGAATTCCAATTTCTAGCCAATTCGATGGCGCAGGATCCACCCGCTTCGGGTTCTCGGTGAATTCCTCCATTTCCCGCTTGTCGAGTTCTTGGTTTGCGTTCTAAGCGCGCGATTTCCTCTGTGGCTGTGTTGCAGGAGGAGGTGATGAGATCTTCGGGAGCGCGTCTCGCCCGGTCCTAAGATGCTGGCCGGCGGCGGCTTCCATCTCTCCTCCCACAAGGACCACCACCTCCGCCGCGGCGGCGGCGGCCGGAGCTTCCTCTTCGGTAACACCTGGTTCCTCCTCTCCAGCTACCCCGCGCGCCTCCTGCACACCACGGACCGCCGCGCGCCCGCCGCCTTCTTCGCCGCTATCCACCGCACGCCCTGCGTGCGCGCCCACTGCTCGGGGCAGAGCTTGCTGCAGAGGGGAATTGTTATGGCTGCTTGTGGCTATGCTTTCGGAAGAACCGAGCTGGCCGCAACCAAGCCCCAACCAGAGAAGGATGTCTCTGCAGGGACTCGCACATCCCGTATTGTGGCTAGGGGATCGGTTGGGAGTGCCGCGAGGCCGGATGTCTCTTTCAAGTATAGAGGGGTGGAGTATTGTAAGAAGGTTGGTGCAAGTTTGAAGTTCTGCGAGCAATGGGGATCAACTAGAGCACTCTGGACTAATGCGGTCAGTCCAGGTTGGAAGTCGGTCTTCTCAGTTGAGCCGTGGACTCAGGACTTGAGCCCTTCATGTGTGGCACCATATTCTGCTGGAGCCACAGAACATCAGCTGTCACTTGATGAGACAGTACAGGATAAGCAGATGAATAACTCCACAGTTGCACCTGATGGGTATGTGTCATTATTTCTGTCATGTGCCATTATGAATTTGTAATTTATCTAGTCTGCCTGTTATAGGGATGCTAACAAATACCAGGGCACATGTTAGAACTTCTGCAGATGTTCCTTTTAAGTGTTATACTAGGTGGATTTCTGTGATACCATAAGAATTTTATGCAAATTTGCATTAGTTGCCTTCATTATTCATATGCACCTAACACCTTTATATGCATGAGGAATGCCTCAGTCTTGGTATGTGGCCTGGTTGCCAGATGCTGATTACATTGAGCTTCATTTTATTCTAGATTCTAGAACAGGCCTTACGATACATGTGTACAACTATAAGTCACATATAAAGTTGTGTCACATGGTTTCTACTGTTCGCATGCAAGTACAGAAATGCACAAAAGTATTCCCAGTCAATAAAACTTGGATTGTAAACACATAATTAATGGTTTTTTAGGGATATAAAGTAGATTTAATCAATGTTTAGTGAATGGTGCACTGCAACGCTGCAAGTGATATCATTATCAAGCATGCATGTCTTCATTTTGATATGTATGTCCAGTAATCAAAAAGATTTTTAGAAAAATTGAATTCAGGTGCTTTGAATAGAAATGCAGTAGATAGCAGCAGCATAGTGCACAGCATACCAAAAAAAAAATCTCCTAGGTTGAGTCAATTTCCCACTCATATGTTTACTGTATTCATTTCAAATGGATATTATATTATAATTTTCTTTCACACAGGATTTCATGTTGTATGTTAGAAAGAAGCGTTTCTGCTCTTTTCATGTGGTAGCAATTCTGCAATTGTTTTAATGTTTGCTTACATCTGCATGTTGACTGTCATTTCCCTGTACAGAAAGTCACCTGCTTCTGAAATGCTGAAGCTGCACTCAGGTTCTTGTTACCTGCCTCACCCAGATAAGGAGGCAACTGGTGGTGAGGATGGTCATTTTATATGTGTTGATGAACATGCAATTGGTGTGGCGGATGGTGTTGGTGGTTGGGCAGATCTTGGCATTGATGCTGGGTTATATGCTAAGGAGCTAATGAGCAAGTCAATGAGTGCTATCAAGGACGAGCCAGAAGGGACTATTGATCCATCAAGGGTTTTGGAGAAGGCCTATAAAAGTACGAAAGCAAGGGGATCATCAACTGCATGCATCATTGCTCTCACAAAGAAGGTTGACCAGCTTTCCCTTTCTTGTGTTCACCGTAGTCTACTTCCATTGCTATTTTGATATATATTGGTGATAGTAACTTAATAGCAATTTTTTAATCAATTAATGACATTCTAAGGCACCTCCTACTTAGTTGGGAGAAGGGGACTCATCCTTACAGTAAAATGACATCAGTTCACTCATGTGAAATACCATAGAGCTGAAATAGCACATATTGTTGTCTTTTTTCCTCGAATGTGATAGTGCTATTATATTTACATCCACGGGTATCCGTGTGGCTGGTTTCATAGATCTTGTACCATCTGTCTTGTTGGGACCAGAACTACATGTTCTTAAGTCCTATTGTTTGGAAAAGAAAGAAACCGCGATCTTTTCTGTCTCTTTTTTATATATAAAAAAGTAAAAAACTAACATGCTAGTTTGGTGATGGTTTATAATATCATGTGATGTGAACTTGTAGGGTATTAATGCTGTAAATCTTGGAGATAGTGGCTTCGTAGTAGTCAGAGATGGCCGAACTGTTGTCAGATCACCTGTCCAGCAACATGATTTTAATTTTACTTATCAGCTCGAGAGTGGGGGTGGCAGTGATCTTCCTAGTTCTGCCCAGGTTTGTAAAATTCTTACTTTGCTCCAAATGTTAAGCTTTCTTATTGGACAAGTTTCTTTCAATCGTTGTATGGAGAACTCCTGACACAGATTAACTTGGAATCCTATACTTCCATTTTTGTTCAGTAGGTTTTCAAGTTGTATAGCATAAAGAATTTCTGACATTTTGTTATGCCTCCTTTTCACTTGTGTAGGTATTTCACTTTTCGGTTGCTCCTGGGGATGTTATTGTTGCTGGTACGGATGGACTTTTTGACAATCTGTACAACAATGATATTACTGCTGTCGTTGTTGAGGCTCTCAGGGTTGGACTCAGCCCGCAAACCACAGCACAGAAAATTGCTGTCCTTGCCCAGCAAAGAGCACAAGATAAGAACAGGCAATCACCCTTCGCTGCTGCTGCTCAAGAAGCGGGGTATAGGTACTATGGTGGGAAACTTGATGACATCACGGTTGTGGTGTCATATGTGACGACTGCCACAGCTGCATGATGTGATCCATGTGGTACATAATTTTGATGTATGTATGCATCTCTTGTCCCAAACTAAAGGAGCTCGTATGCACGAGGGAGTATATTGCTGGGGCCGATGCAGTTCACAACTTCATTTTAGCTCTAAATCGTGTGGAGAGAAACCACATATACGTTTTACCCATTTAGCGCTACAAGATAGCTTCTCATGGAAGTAGAATTGCCACCAGCTGGCAACAGGTTTTGTTGTAACATAAGCAGGTTGGATGCTAGTTCACATATTTGGTTGGTGGTTCTGTTGTCAAGATGTTTGCTGGTTGTTCGTTTGCCATGAAGCGAAAAACCAGGACACACGAACAGATTATGTTGCGAATGATCTTGGGATTGTATGTGGAATTCTTTGCTGCTCGCGTTGCTTGTAACGAGCTACAGGCAGGCCCGCCCTCCAATCCAAGACAAAAGTCATCGGCTATTACAATAGACGTTTATTGTTGTTCCAAGAAATTTTGCGTATCTTTTATTTTTTTTATTTTTTTTGCTCTTACCAATTTTTCTCTTTCCCAATCTCTTGTTTTCACCAGCTTGCCTGGTTATTTTTGTTATACGTACAACCAGAGGTGCGTAATCTTCAAATTTTCTTAGGCATGCGATCCATCCTCCTGATGGCATCCATTTTTTGCGGCTGTTGACAGTCCTTGACCTCCTGGTGTTAGTTTCTAGTCTTTTTCCTTTGCATTTGTGCTTTGTGTACATTTTACAATTGGATTGAATGAACTGTAAATTCTTCATCTGGTTGCTACTTCATGACAATGTGCACACTGCTGATAAAGTAGCCAGGAGGGGCATTCAGATTTCAGATCAATGGTGGTTGCAACCTATGTCAGAGCCGCCCCGAAGGCCCGAATCAGCCACGCTTCCACGCACTTGTTCCTTCCTTCAGTGCACATTCATGAAGGGGGTATGTCTCGCTCACCATCTCTCACCAATTCGGCTGTCCTCATGAGTCATGCAAGTCCGCGTGAGAGGAATCCTCATGAGTCATGCAAGTCCGCGTGAGAGGAATAGGGAAATTTTTTGCAATGTTTCGCAGAGTGCCATTGAGATCAAGGCCGACTTTCGGGACTGAGTAAGAAACGGCAGGCCAAGGCCTCAAGAGATCATCCCGCATAGCTAATGTCATTGCCTATTTTCATTGTCTGGTTTGTTCTAGTTGCTTTTCTTTTTTTGTGTGTTGTTGTTGTAGTCCCTACTATCGGTTCCTGCTCTCCGCTGTGTTTCCATAGGTTTCGGGTCTCTCTATTTCCTTTTTGTACTTTACCTATCTTTAACATGACCAAGCAATCCACCTGCTAGTATTGTAGGGCTGCCTTTGGGGGAAAACAACTGGATCGAAAGGTTGAAACAAGGGCAGCCATGAGGCTACCTTAACTCAGGGCATCACCAATGAAGCCTAGCTTTTCTATTAGTGGCTAAACAGAATAGGGGAAACGCCGTACTGTTCTAATACTCTTAACAAATAAAATAGAAAACAAGAAATGTAGATAAATAGTAAAAAAAGGACAGAGAAAAATATAAATGAATAGTGAAAAGAAGATGTAAATAGTGAGTACATAGCACCTAGGTTGTATTAAATTAGGCTCCATTGGAGATGGCCTCAGCGAAGAGCCATAACCCTTTTAAAAAGGAACATTTTTCTTGAAAAAAAGATAGGCTCTTATCAGATGATTATAGTCCAATCATCTGTAGGGTCCATCTTGCTAATAGAATTTTAGTAAATTTCCAAATTTTGCAATGGCGTGGAAAAACCAATTCCTTCCTCTTAGAAAGATTCCATGCAGTGTAACTAGGATCCACTTTCATATACAAATAGAAACCTGTAATAACTAGACAAAAGCTAAAATGTTTGCTGGTTTGCTGCACACTCGATCACCGGAAATTTCATACTCATATAAGCTCTTGCTCCTTGACGCTGGCTAATCTGACATTCTCTCTATCACGCTTGAACACGAAGTACAGTGGGCTGTAAAACAGGAAACGACCCATAACCCTTTTAAAAAGGAACATTTTTCTTGAAAATAAGAGAGGCTCATATCAGATGATTATAGTCCAACATTGTGTAGGGTCCACTTAAGTGAAATTACACACGTCCCTCCTTTTTGAGAAATTCTTGCATGTTCTGATCAAGAAAGAAATTCTTGCATGCTTCTCTGGTCTTTGCCTTTACGGATTTCACTTAATATTATTTAAAGAAGTCAGAAATCCAGTGCATGCCATTATAAAATTTGAAGTCTTGCAAATGTAAGATTATAGGCTTTCTTGTCATCATATCAATTTCAAATTTAAAGATCCACTTAGGTCATCACTGTTGCCTCCACGACTTTGGAGATCACCTATGCTCTCTTTCCCTCTCCTAGCCTCTTAATTCTCCTTGTTGGTATCAGCACAGATCTGGAGTGTTAATTTTGGATGATGCGGGGGCTCAACAACAGAAGCACTGGATTCCAGAATGAGCGATAACAACTGATGTTGTTACGTTGACATTGAGGATGATGAACGGTAAATTAACGGCGAATAGAGACGAATGGCGTCAAGGGGATGGGACAACAAGGACCCAGGTCAGTGGCACTCTGGTTGCTATCACGAGTAGTGAGGCGTTGCGGATGGCTACTGGTGGAGCTATCGCACAACTATGCTAGCGACTAGCGAGGGCGAAAGAGAGATGTGAGAAGGAAAGAGAAGGAAGCGGGTAAAATGGTCCCAAAAGATTGAAAAGATTTAGTAATGGCACTTTTACGAGGAAACCAACTTTGTGCACCAAATTTCCATCTTACTGATGGGCATTTTAGTAGAATTCCAAATTTTGCAATGGCGTGGAAAAACCAATTCCTTCCTCTTAGAAAGATTCCATGCAGTGTAACTAGGATCCACTTTCATATACAAATAGAAACCTGTAATAACTAGACAGAAGCTAAAATGTTTGCTGGTTTGCTGCACACTCGATCACCGAAAGTTTCATACTCATATAAGCTCTTGCTCCTTGACGCTGGCCAATCTGACACTCTCTCTATCACGCTTGAAGACAAAGTACAGTGGGCTGTAAAACAGGAAACATAGACCAAAAGGAACAATCATCATAGTCAGAAGCCCCCTCGAGAGTGCATACGCCCCTGCTACCGATCCATTTGCCAGATTAACGGTCTTCGCATTGTAGCCATAGATCTTCTCAGTGACCATCCCAACAGCAGGAGCAGCCAGTGAGGAAAATGAACCCTCGAATGCCCGATCAAAGGCGTAGATCATCGTTCGATGCTTGGGAGGGACTACCTCTGCAAACATGGGGTTGTTTGCACAAGTAGCACACCAGCTGATGGTGATTCCCATCAAGAACAGTGTGATGGCAAAGGCAGACCAGTAGTCAACTGACTGGGGAATGACTGTAAGGAGGATCCATGAGAAAGGGATGCCCATGAAGGCGCTGAACTGAGCACACATGATACGAGCAGAATCCGGGTAGTGTCTTGACAAGCGATCTGCGATTACTCCACCGAGAAGTGACCCACTGGCGCACCCAATAGCGAATAGGCTATTTAGTCCTGCCGAGGCGTTGTTGTCAAAACCTGAGAGGGTTCAAGATTGCGTCAGTGTTTAGCTTGAAGTAAAGCTTATCAATTAAATATCGGGGGGGGTCGTATAACTTCGTATAATGTATGCTATACGAAGTTATTACGGTGCTAAAACTACAGAAGCCCATGGCAATGAGCCAACTATGCCTTGCAAGACAATGATTTGAAAGGTACGCACTTTCATAACAGATTTTGCTGCTATCCACGAATCCTTCCAGATGGACTGCGGAGGAGAAATACCATTACTGACCAAATGTGACCTGCCATTTTAATGAGACTAACTGAATGTTTATATAACAAATATATACATACTGCCGGTGTACATAGAACATTTAAGTATGTAGAATCAAATGATCATCCAGGGCATCAGTTTAAAAAGAACACGTAGACTTCAATATATGTCCCACTGAGCTAAAATATATATGTAAAACATCAGTACTTGATGTTGATAATCAACAATAATGTTTATCCCTTCATTTCTGGACAGAGAAAACAAACTTACGCATTCCGTGACAAAACTAAATTACTGTGATGCTTATCCTGCGAACTATTACGGGACAATTAGAGGGTTTCGAAATTCAAAAGAAAAAATACCTCTCGTGGTCGTCGTCATCATCAACATGGCTTTGAGACATTTTTCTAGGGTCAACAGTGTAAAAGTAGACAAGAAGCCCAATCAGCAAGCTCACAAATGCAACCATAATAAATGCAAACCGCCATCCTGGCAATCCCCAATAATCTTGACCAGCCATGACTGTTGCTAAAATGCTTCCTCCTATACCACCTACTGAACCAATAAGTGCTAATAAACCAAATCCCGCGCCACGTGTGCCATCTTTATAGCTATCGGCAATGAAGGATTGAAGTGCTGGTATCACAATGGCAAGTCCAAGACCATTTACAGCTCTCCAGAATGCAACCTGCTGAAAATACTGGCTGACACCAACGGCCCCTGTTGATACAGCCCAGAAGACAGTCCCCATCGCAAGAACTGCAGGGCGATCATACTGAAGAGCAAGCACTCCTGCCAAAGGAGAGGCTATGGACTTCAGAAAGTTCATTACAAACGTAAGGTACCCCAGATCAGTAGGACCAGCATTGAAGGCAGCACTGACTTCCTTGTAAACAGCTGGGAGTAGATTCTCATCAGCCCGTTCCATTATGGAAGCCAGGTTGATAAGGATAAGAGAGATGGAGAAACCAAACACTATCTTCTTTGGCCTGAAAGAAGAAAAATTTATAACAGAGTGATTTTTTCAACAAAGCAAGATAAGTCTTCTTCTATGTTTTAGATAATGACACATGATATATTGGTCTCCTGGAACACTAGGATTGTCTGTCTGACAAAAAAATGTATCATCTATTCATTTCAAAACTAGTTTTCTATCCTTCATGTGGATCTATATTGATCTAGAATTATTTCCATGTGCACGGTGTTTATTGAGAGGTAGAAGATGGATGCAAAAGAGGCATAATGATAATTAATATTCCCCTCAAAATGGTAATGAATATCGAAAAGTATCTGTACAGAACTTTGTTCACGTGAACACTATAAACGAATGATAAAGCATTCTCTAATAGGACAACAAATATGACTATAAAAGAACGCTTAGTGAAGAGTAGTCAAAAATTAGCAAGAGTGCAATAAAGAAAATTCAAAGAATCAAAGATTTCCAGATGAAACTGTAAAAGAGTAGTTTTGGATTTTCAAGTGCTATAGTAACTAGCTTCTAATTGAGTCATCTGAGCCACTCAATTAGAAGCTGATCAATATAGTACTTGATATCCAAGGCTTGGGTCAAGCGGTGACCACTCCGATAGTACTGGATATCCAAGGCCAATTGCATTATGGCTAAGCGGTGACCACTGTGGGAAGATTCTGGCTTCCAATTAGAGATGTCAAGAGCTAGTGGTGCATGAGATTCTCCCGTTTAAACAAACCAAACAAAAAGGGGACACTGATTTTTGTTCCCCTTTTTCATGCAAAGAACTAGACATCGCTCGGCAATAACTGTATGACACTATGACTGCATACAGCTGTAGCATACGGTATTCATAGATCCACAGGTCACAGCCTCACAGGCGCTAAAAGATTCGGTGTGGTATTTCGTGGAGCCGCACGAAAGCACCACTCGTGGCCCTATTCAATGAATCCAAAAGCTGTGGCCGCCGGGATAAATCTTGCGGTCAGCATCCCTGAATCTAAAATGGGACCGAGTGATCTAAAATCGAAGGTTCGAACAGGCGTTATTCACGCCCAGTACAAATCCCAAGCTTCCGAATTCATACGCTACTTGGCATCGGTCTAAATCAACACATATCCTGACTCCGAACATCACACTGGCATTCCGCGCGCTCATCTGAATCTGTCACTTCTTTGATTCATTCCAACTTAAACACTCCGGTTTGATCTTTGCAAATGCAAACGAAACAGCCATTGAATATATAGGACGCCTGAAGGAAGGCATTGTTCAAATGCGCATCTACAGAATCTGATCCACCCGAAGCCGGAGCCCGGAAGCCAGATAAGAATCCAGCGCCATCTCACCTCTGACCAACGCAAAGATGACTAGGATGAGCCCCCTAAAAAAAATCACTCCTTTGACCCTAAGTCGGGAATGGAATCAAACCAATTGCTGAATCACATCGACGCAGCAAGCGGAGACGGAAAGGGCTTCAGAAGCCATCACTAATTGGCTCCCTCCCACTCTTACTCCCACTCCCAGCGCACCGAGCGCGCGTCCGTCCTTCCATACATGAAGCAATCAAGAACTGACCTCATGCCGGAAGACTGGGTGGGTGGATGGAGCGGGGCACCAAGCAAGAAGGCGAGCGGAGCAGGCGTTGCGCGCGACGAGATCCCCAAGAACCGCCGCGGCTCGCAGTCGCAGGCTCGCAGCTGACTCCTCCCCCCGCACTTGTGCCTCTGTCTCCGTGTCTTTCTTTCCTAGTTTATTCCCCGCCCGTTTCGGTTGCGGTGCGGGCATGCGGCTGCTCGGATGATCGGATCGAAGGAAGCAACGACCAGCGACGCGAGGGGCAGGACTGGAAACAGGCGCGCCGATGCACGAGCGCGACGGAGGCGATGCAACGGGGGCAAGGTGGCAGTTTTTGGCGCTGGGCTCCTGCGTCTCCGGTTTTTGCCTTGGAAGCGTTCTCCTCCTCCTGTGTCGCCGTCGCTCACCCCCGCGAGTCTCTGTCCTTTGATTTATGACCATTATGGAACCCTCCGAGATCCTAGCCGGTGAAAGTGACGTTCTATTCCTCGTTTTGCTCTCTTGCCTAGTTTTATTTTGCTGAGCATTGTGGTGCCCCTGCAAGATCTTAGCCGGTGAAAGTGACATTCTATTCCTCGTTTTGCTCACTTGCCTAGTTCTTTTATTTAACGAAACCTCATTTCAAACCGCACCGTGATATAAAAACACTCCTAGGACCACTTCCAACTTACACACCGTCAAAAATTGGTAACTCTCAACATCGTGGGAAATGGCATCCCTAAAACATATCCATGAACAACACTGCACGATGAACAAACATTTGAGCGCTCAATATGTGACTCAACACTAACCACTAAATAAGGAAAAGAAGCGAAGCCTGGCGAAACAGACTCAGCACCACCCACAACATCAGGCAAGGGCTTCAATGAAAGAAAAGGAGAAAAGAACGGAGGAAAACCAGGGTAATCAACTAATCATCCACCTTGCACTCCTCCTCCGAAGTGACTCGACGCCCGTGGAGGGGCACCTTCGCCACCCTTCAGTGGCAAGGTGGGGCGGTCTAACCGCGTCACCGTCACTGGGGGCAGGGGAAACAGGGGAGGAACTAGGATTGAGGTTGGAGAAGGGAAAGGGGAATAATCTTTTTTAAGTGTTTGAGAAAACCACACTAATTTGGACTTCTCTTGCCTAGTTGCCTTGCCTTCCTTTTAGGTGGGTGCGGATCTTCTGGCGTAAGAGCATCTTTAACCTTATATCCTTTTCTAAACCTTCTGTGACCCAAGACTATGATATGATGACTCAACACTTATGATGAATAGTGTTAGATCACAAATGGTTTGGAAAAGGATATAGGGCTAAATATGTTCTAAGACATGTGTCGTGGGCTTAGCAAGTCTAATCATTTTTTTGCTTTGATGTTTTCGTCCTGTCAATGTTCACATATTTTTTTGAGCACTTGTTAACTGAAGTGTTTTTCGGTGTACAATGATTTTACAAAAAAAATTCCTATAAATAGGGAATTAAACGGTCCTGCATTAAAAAATCTTCACAAACAAGTCTTTTTTAAACAGAAATCAAAATGAGAATTTTTTAGACATGTTTGGTAGCAGACTAGCATAAGTGAATGAGAGGAAGGATCGACTTGAGCGGAAATTGAATTGCGAGCCATATAACACAACAAAACCTTTGCCTTTTTTGGGAAATTATATTTCTTTGGTTGATAAATAAATTTTCCATTCCCTCTCCACCTCTTTACAATTTAAAATATGTTGACTGGCAAATGACAATACATCATCCATCTCCACCATTGTTCATCATTGTACTTTCTATTTATTTGGGTTGTTTTCTTACTTTTGTGTGTTGTATTTAGCAAGTTTTTTCTTATCAATACAATGTGTAGCAAATCATCCTATATCTTTATAGCTTCCTTGTTTTTAGCACGTTGTGTTTTTTTCTTTATCAATACAATATGTAGCATGAAACATGAGGTTGTGATAATCTGTAGAATAACACAATTATATGTAAATTGCCCAAAATAGGTACAGGATTTGAGTCCAACAAATCAAATATTACGGTTTTAATTTCTTTCGGGTGAATAAGGAGTAAGAAAAAAATCATGTCTGGCCTAATGTCCAATGACCTAATGTCGAGGAAAACCAAAATATTAGTTGCTGGATGGCCAGCCAGCCCGTACGGCAATATGGACGATGGCCGTGGACAACACGAGGCTAGTGTGCTACACAAGGCCTACCAAGTCAGACCGTACGGAGCTTTCGAAGCCCAAGAAAGAGGCCGGCCCACAAAGTCAGCGCTGCGTCACAGGTCAAGCCCCCCTGCCGCGTCCGACTCATCAGCGACCCCCGCGCCCGCTGACACGCGGGCCCACACCACCAACCGCGGAAGGCGGAGCAGCCCGTAGCCCCGTACACGGCGCGCGCGCCCGCCACCTTCACGGACACGTGGACCGCTCGCCGCGCGGCCTCCACGTGCCGTCCATCTGGCGAGCTCGCGCGGGCCCCACCCCATGCCGCGCACCGCCACCTCCTGGCTCGCGCGAAGCGACACGGCCTACCAAGTCAGATCGTACGGAGCTTTCGAAGCCCAAGAAAGAGGGCCGGCCCACAAAGTCAGCGCTGCGTCACAGGTCAATCCCCCCGCCGCGTCCGACTCATCAGTGACCCCCCGCGCCCGCTGACACGCGGGGCCCCAGCACCAACCGCGGAAGGCGGAGCAGCCCCGTACACGGCGCGCGCGCGCGTCCGCCACCTTCACGGACACGTGGACCTCTCGCCGCGCGGCCTTTCCACGTGCCGTCCATCTGGCGAGCCCCCGCGGGCCCCACCCCACGCCGCGCACCGCCACCTCCTGGCTCGCGCGAAGCGACCGGGCCCACCACCACCCGGGCATGCCGTGCCTCCTCGGCGGCCGGTAACCTCACCTGCTCCCTCCACCACGCCCCACAGGTGGCCGCCGCCTGCAGCTACAGCTTCCTACACGTCGACGCTCTCGCGACGCGCGCGCGCGCAGCACACGCACCATGGCCTCCTCCGCCTCAGACGACGACCGCCCGAACGGCCTGCCCCTCGACCCGACCACCGCGGCGGCGCCGGCCGCGCCGCAGGCGCACGCGGAGTGGGCCGCCGCGATGCAGGCCTACTACGCCGCCGCCGGGCACCCCTACGCGTGGCCTCCGCCGCAGGTATGGGGCTGTCCTTGTCCTCCGGCATGCAGCAGCGGGTTTTTGGGGCTTTCATTAGGGTTTAGTTTCGCTTTCTCCGTGGGATGCAGCACCTGATGGCGGCGGCGGGTGCGGGTGCGGGTGCGGGAGCGTACGGCGCGCCGGTGCCGTTCCCCGTGTACCACCCTGCGTACTACGCGCACGCGACCATGGCCGCGGTGAATGCCCAGCCACTCTCTCGTTTAAAATTTCGGTGCAGTAAAATCTCGCTGTGGTTGAAAGACCACTCGAGGTGGCAGAGCGGACGTGTGAGATTACTTAAGTTGCTTGGCTCTACTGATCTGTTCAGGGTGTGCCTCTCATGGCCGGTGAGACCGCGGCGTCTGCGCCGGCGGTGGCGGAAAGGAAGAGCAAGAGGAAGAGCCATGGTTCCCTCTCCGGCGAGGACGCTTCCGAAAGGTACGGTTTTGTTTTGCGCGTACAGCTTGCTTGACTGCCTGCCCGTTGCGCTTTGGTGGATTGACTGAAATTTACTTGACAGTGGCAGTGAAGAGTCATCCGACAAAAAAGATGCTAATGTCAACGCCAACCAAAAGGTGCCTTGTTGGTCATTGCCTAAATCATACATTTTTTTAGCTGTAATTTGATGGTTTGGCTTGATTGAGATGTGATTGTTTTGCCCAGGGTTCATCATCTGTGAAGAGGAGGAAATCCAGCATCATAAATGCAGAAGGTGGGCTGTCATGAATCACACATCATATAATGCTTAGCTCCACGGTGTAAGGGGCTAGTTTGTCTGTTTAGGTGGGTGGGAATGATGGCTGGTGCTTTTCAGGCGAGCCATCTCAGGCTGCCACGGCAAAGAATACTGCAGCTGAGTCGCCATTCACGGCCAAGGGGAGGTCTGTGCCGAAGCTTTCGGTTTTGGCACCTGGGAGGGCAGCACTTCCCAATGATACTCCAAACTTGAATATTGGAATCGATATTTGGAGCAATTCTCCGTCGGCAGCGGTGCCGTTGGGACATGGGGAGGAGAATGTTGGACCGCCTTCCAAGTCTAATAGCGCCTTGTCGCAGGTGGTATATATGGTTTTCCTGTATGGAAGTGTTTAATGTCAATTACCACCAATGACTAGTAGCGTTCATCCGCTTTAGGGAAATGCTAAATAGCATATTCCTTACCATTGTTTCACGTTCAATAAGACTAGAGACCTTGTTTAGCAGGATGAACGAGAGTTGAAGAGGGAGAGAAGAAAACAATCTAACAGAGAATCTGCAAGGAGATCAAGACTACGTAAGCAGGTATTATCACTAATAAAGATGAACAATTGCATGTATCATGTGGACTGCGGAGGGAAATGACTTTATGCATTGGTTTGTACTTCTCCTGGTGTTTCTTTGCTCATGAATGGTACGTGGTACAAGTAAACCTGGTAAAATACGGTGCCTGGAACTAGAAAGTAGAAGCAGAGAAATAATGGGTGGAAAATGAAGATTAAATTTTGGCGTTTGGGATGTCATTTCTCTAGTAAGTTAGGCCTTTACAAATTACAACGATCACCCAACTTGAGAACACTGCAGATTGATATGGTTATGCTAAATCCACCGACACACCGTACAATCAGCATGTTAATTTTTTTTTGGTGGTTTCTCGGATGTAAACAAAGACTTTCCTAATAAAACGAAACGATATCTGAAAGTCTTGGCCGACTGAGATCATCTAAGACAAATTTGGATCAGCGAATACTTTGTACTGCTCCTCGAACAGTGTTGCTTGATATACTTGGCTTCATTATAATTGGAAGATTGAGTTACTGTAGTGTGCATATGACCTACATGTTTCTGTAAAAATTTTTTTTGGAATGACACGACAAATCTTAACTTCAGTTTGACACCTCCAGTCTCGCCAGTTTCGGAGGCTAGTGGGCGATTTCCTAGGTCAAGAAATGAAAACAAATGGTTGACCAGCTATATAAATTTTATTGTGATGCTTAAGGCCACATCATTTTTTGGTAGATTTACTTTCAACATTGCACTGATATCTTCAAGAAAACAGTACACTGATTGATCTTGTATTTTTATTATACAACCCAGCAAGAATGTGAGGAGCTGGCCCAGAAGGTAACTGACTTGACTGCCATTAACAGCACTCTCAGATCAGAATTAGACCAGCTTAAGAAAGATTGTGAAGACATGGAAGCAGAAAATTCTCACCTAATGGTGAACTCCGATCCATATGCATCTTTTGCCATGAATGTATACCGGAAGATCTCTCTCCGTAGGGAAGTAAGCTTTAATTCTCACCATAACCAGTGCTTTTCTGACCAATGCAGGGTGAACTGGTGCAATCCGAGGGGCCTAGTGTTCTAACTACTTTGAGCATCCATATTGACACGTCGAAGGCTCATAATGGCAGTAAAGGAAAGCTTAATCATAGAAATAATGAAAACAAGAGCTAGTTTGAGTGGCGACCATGAAGGTTAGTTCTAAATGAGATGAGGTGCTTAGCACCAGATCGCACCATGCCCAGCCCAGCGCGCGCGCATATAATCCTGAATCCACCATCATTGTGTCATACCGAGTATTATTGTCTCGCAGCCAACAAGGGCGCAATAGGCCATGTAAATTCACCAGCCAATTGATAGTCAGTGTAATACTATAGAGCCTTGAATTTTAATTTTTGTTTGCTTCCGATGAAAATGGATCATCCGGCCTGTTTGTTGGCCTGGTCATTTTACTAAACGGAAATACTGTACTAGTTCTAGCAAATTATTATTTAAGCTTTGTGGGTACTTACCTAGACTAGAGTGTTCTGTGTATTGCTTTGATTTTGGTTAGTGTCCTTGTCCCTTATAAATTAGAGGTGACTGCGTATGGTACCCAACAATCTCTTGTAACGTGCCTCAATCCTACGGCACGAAGTTCTCCAGGTTATAGGTATCATTCTGACCGTTTCCATGGAGAAATAAACTCAATTGAAGTTATTTTTTCGAAGACTTGTTTTGTAAACAAGGGGTAGAAGATAGACGTGCAATAGTTTGACGCGTCTTTAGAAGAAAAAAAACGAATTACCTTATGGCTTTATGCCTCTACAAAAGCATAAGAGATCACCGTGTCACTAAAAAATATGAAAAAAATTATGCCTTTAGAGATCTCTCGTTGTCATTGGATAAAATATTTAAATGAGTATGTTTGGCAAAAGGAAAACTCTTGTCCATACGTTCGATGCTCCTCACCTCTCAGCGTCCCGCACGGTAGCACCCACCACCTTTTTCTATTCTCACTACTCGGAACGGCCCAAAAACGTGACGGAAACGATGTCCGGCAGGTCACGGTGCCGATCTCCAGAAAATGGCCGAAAACAGGGCCGAAACGCGTGAAAACGGCCGTTTCCGTGGGGAAAAAACTGTAGCTGTTTTGATGAAGGGCCAACCCCCGGGGTCCTGGAGGGGGGGACGTCCCTATGGTATATTGAGGGGAGGCCGCACGGGCGATGCCGAACTGGCCAGAAACGGGCCGAAACACCGTGCCGCGGGGCCTAGTCGCTGAGGAAAAGTCGTGTATCGTGAAAACGGTCGTTTCACGACTTTCGGGGGAAAACGGTGTGGGACACTCGGAACGGCCCAAAAACGTGACGGAAACGATGTCCGGCAGGTCACGGTGCCGATCTCCAGAAAATGGCCGAAAACAGGGCCGAAACGCGTGAAAACGGCCGTTTCTGTGGGGGAAAAAACTGTAGCTGTTTTGATGAAGGGCCAACCTCCGGGGTCCTGGAGGGGGGGACGTCCCTATGGTATATTGAGGGGAGGCCGCACGGGCGATGCCGAACTGGCCAGAAACGGGCCGAAACACCGTGCCGCGGGGCCTAGTCGCTGAGGAAAAGTCGTGTATCGTGAAAACGGGCGTTTGACGACTTTCGGGGGAAAACGGTAGGGGACACTCGGAACGGCCCAAAAACGTGACGGAAACGATGTCCGGCAGGTCACGGTGCCGATCTCCAGAAAATGGCCGAAAACAGGGCCGAAACGCGTGAAAACGGCCGTTTCTGTGGGGGAAAAAACTGTAGCTGTTTTGATGAAGGGCCAACCCCCGGGGTCCTGGAGGGGGGGACGTCCCTATGGTATATTGAGGGGAGGCCGCACGGGCGATGCCGAACTGGCCAGAAACGGGCCGAAACACCGTGCCGCGGGGCCTAGTCGCTGAGGAAAAGTCGTGTATCGTGAAAACGGGCGTTTGACGACTTTCGGGGGAAAACGGTAGGGGACACTCGGAACGGCCCAAAAACGTGACGGAAACGATGTCCGGCAGGTCACGGTGCCGATCTCCAGAAAATGGCCGAAAACAGGGCCGAAACGCGTGAAAACGGCCGTTTCTGTGGGGGAAAAAACTGTAGCTGTTTTGATGAAGGGCCAACCCCCGGGGTCCTGGAGGGGGGGACGTCCCTATGGTATATTGAGGGGAGGCCGCACGGGCGATGCCGAACTGGCCAGAAACGGGCCGAAACACCGTGCCGCGGGGCCTAGTCGCTGAGGAAAAGTCGTGTATCGTGAAAACGGTCGTTTCACGACTTTCGGGGGAAAACGGTGTGGGACACTCGGAACGGCCCAAAAACGTGACGGAAACGATGTCCGGCAGGTCACGGTGCCGATCTCCAGAAAATGGCCGAAAACAGGGCCGAAACGCGTGAAAACGGCCGTTTCTGTGGGGGAAAAAACTGTAGCTGTTTTGATGAAGGGCCAACCTCCGGGGTCCTGGAGGGGGGGACGTCCCTATGGTATATTGAGGGGAGGCCGCACGGGCGATGCCGAACTGGCCAGAAACGGGCCGAAACACCGTGCAGCGGGGCCTAGTCGCTGAGGAAAAGTCGTGTATCGTGAAAACGGGCGTTTGACGACTTTCGGGGGAAAACGGTAGGGGACACTCGGAACGGCCCAAAAACGTGACGGAAACGATGTCCGGCAGGTCACGGTGCCGATCTCCAGAAAATGGCCGAAAACAGGGCCGAAACGCGTGAAAACGGCCGTTTCTGTGGGGGAAAAAACTGTAGCTGTTTTGATGAAGGGCCAACCTCCGGGGTCCTGGAGGGGGGGACGTCCCTATGGTATATTGAGGGGAGGCCGCACGGGCGATGCCGAACTGGCCAGAAACGGGCCGAAACACCGTGCCGCGGGGCCTAGTCGCTGAGGAAAAGTCGTGTATCGTGAAAACGGGCGTTTGACGACTTTCGGGGGAAAACGGTAGGGGACACTCGGAACGGCCCAAAAACGTGACGGAAACGATGTCCGGCAGGTCACGGTGCCGATCTCCAGAAAATGGCCGAAAACAGGGCCGAAACGCGTGAAAACGGCCGTTTCTGTGGGGGAAAAAACTGTAGCTGTTTTGATGAAGGGCCAACCCCCGGGGTCCTGGAGGGGGGGACGTCCCTATGGTATATTGAGGGGAGGCCGCACGGGCGATGCCGAACTGGCCAGAAACGGGCCGAAACACCGTGCCGCGGGGCCTAGTCGCTGAGGAAAAGTCGTGTATCGTGAAAACGGTCATTTCACGACTTTCGGGGGAAAACGGTGTGGGACACTCGGAACGGCCCAAAAACGTGACGGAAACGATGTCCGGCAGGTCACGGTGCCGATCTCCAGAAAATGGCCGAAAACAGGGCCGAAACGCGTGAAAACGGCCGTTTCTGTGGGGGAAAAAACTGTAGCTGTTTTGATGAAGGGCCAACCTCCGGGGTCCTGGAGGGGGGGACGTCCCTATGGTATATTGAGGGGAGGCCGCACGGGCGATGCCGAACTGGCCAGAAACGGGCCGAAACACCGTGCCGCGGGGCCTAGTCGCTGAGGAAAAGTCGTGTATCGTGAAAACGGGCGTTTGACGACTTTCGGGGGAAAACGGTAGGGGACACTCGGAACGGCCCAAAAACGTGACGGAAACGATGTCCGGCAGGTCACGGTGCCGATCTCCAGAAAATGGCCGAAAACAGGGCCGAAACGCGTGAAAACGGCCGTTTCTGTGGGGGAAAAAACTGTAGCTGTTTTGATGAAGGGCCAACCCCCGGGGTCCTGGAGGGGGGGACGTCCCTATGGTATATTGAGGGGAGGCCGCACGGGCGATGCCGAACTGGCCAGAAACGGGCCGAAACACCGTGCCGCGGGGCCTAGTCGCTGAGGAAAAGTCGTGTATCGTGAAAACGGTCGTTTCACGACTTTCGGGGGAAAACGGTGTGGGACACTCGGAACGGCCCAAAAACGTGACGGAAACGATGTCCGGCAGGTCACGGTGCCGATCTCCAGAAAATGGCCGAAAACAGGGCCGAAACGCGTGAAAACGGCCGTTTCTGTGGGGGAAAAAACTGTAGCTGTTTTGATGAAGGGCCAACCTCCGGGGTCCTGGAGGGGGGGACGTCCCTATGGTATATTGAGGGGAGGCCGCACGGGCGATGCCGAACTGGCCAGAAACGGGCCGAAACACCGTGCCGCGGGGCCTAGTCGCTGAGGAAAAGTCGTGTATCGTGAAAACGGGCGTTTGACGACTTTCGGGGGAAAACGGTAGGGGACACTCGGAACGGCCCAAAAACGTGACGGAAACGATGTCCGGCAGGTCACGGTGCCGATCTCCAGAAAATGGCCGAAAACAGGGCCGAAACGCGTGAAAACGGCCGTTTCTGTGGGGGAAAAAACTGTAGCTGTTTTGATGAAGGGCCAACCCCCGGGGTCCTGGAGGGGGGGACGTCCCTATGGTATATTGAGGGGAGGCCGCACGGGCGATGCCGAACTGGCCAGAAACGGGCCGAAACACCGTGCCGCGGGGCCTAGTCGCTGAGGAAAAGTCGTGTATCGTGAAAACGGTCATTTCACGACTTTCGGGGGAAAACGGTGTGGGACACTCGGAACGGCCCAAAAACGTGACGGAAACGATGTCCGGCAGGTCACGGTGCCGATCTCCAGAAAATGGCCGAAAACAGGGCCGAAACGCGTGAAAACGGCCGTTTCTGTGGGGGAAAAAACTGTAGCTGTTTTGATGAAGGGCCAACCTCCGGGGTCCTGGAGGGGGGGACGTCCCTATGGTATATTGAGGGGAGGCCGCACGGGCGATGCCGAACTGGCCAGAAACGGGCCGAAACACCGTGCCGCGGGGCCTAGTCGCTGAGGAAAAGTCGTGTATCGTGAAAACGGGCGTTTGACGACTTTCGGGGGAAAACGGTAGGGGACACTCGGAACGGCCCAAAAACGTGACGGAAACGATGTCCGGCAGGTCACGGTGCCGATCTCCAGAAAATGGCCGAAAACAGGGCCGAAACGCGTGAAAACGGCCGTTTCCGTGGGGAAAAAACTGTAGCTGTTTTGATGAAGGGCCAACCCCCGGGGTCCTGGAGGGGGGGACGTCCCTATGGTATATTGAGGGGAGGCCGCACGGGCGATGCCGAACTGGCCAGAAACGGGCCGAAACACCGTGCCGCGGGGCCTAGTCGCTGAGGAAAAGTCGTGTATCGTGAAAACGGGCGTTTGACGACTTTCGGGGGAAAACGGTAGGGGACACTCGGAACGGCCCAAAAACGTGACGGAAACGATGTCCGGCAGGTCACGGTGCCGATCTCCAGAAAATGGCCGAAAACAGGGCCGAAACGCGTGAAAACGGCCGTTTCCGTGGGGAAAAAACTGTAGCTGTTTTGATGAAGGGCCAACCCCCGGGGTCCTGGAGGGGGGGACGTCCCTATGGTATATTGAGGGGAGGCCGCACGGGCGATGCCGAACTGGCCAGAAACGGGCCGAAACACCGTGCCGCGGGGCCTAGTCGCTGAGGAAAAGTCGTGTATCGTGAAAACGGTCGTTTCATGACTTTCTGGGGAAAACGGTGTGGGACACTCGGAACGGCCCAAAAACGTGACGGAAACGATGTCCGGCAGGTCACGGTGCCGATCTCCAGAAAATGGCCGAAAACAGGGCCGAAACGCGTGAAAACGGCCGTTTCCGTGGGGAAAAAACTGTAGCTGTTTTGATGAAGGGCCAACCTCCGGGGTCCTGGAGGGGGGGACGTCCCTATGGTATATTGAGGGGAGGCCGCACGGGCGATGCCGAACTGGCCAGAAACGGGCCGAAACACCGTGCCGCGGGGCCAAGTCGCTGCGGAAAAGTCGTGTATCGTGAAAACGGGCGTTTGACGACTTTCGGGGGAAAACGGTAGGGGACACTCGGAACGGCCCAAAAACGTGACGGAAACGATGTCCGGCAGGTCACGGTGCCGATCTCCAGAAAATGGCCGAAAACAGGGCCGAAACGCGTGAAAACGGCCGTTTCCGTGGGGAAAAAACTGTAGCTGTTTTGATGAAGGGCCAACCCCCGGGGTCCTGGAGGGGGGGACGTCCCTATGGTATATTGAGGGGAGGCCGCACGGGCGATGCCGAACTGGCCAGAAACGGGCCGAAACACCGTGCCGCGGGGCCTAGTCGCTGAGGAAAAGTCGTGTATCGTGAAAACGGGCGTTTGACGACTTTCGGGGGAAAACGGTAGGGGACACTCGGAACGGCCCAAAAACGTGACGGAAACGATGTCCGGCAGGTCACGGTGCCGATCTCCAGAAAATGGCCGAAAACAGGGCCGAAACGCGTGAAAACGGCCGTTTCCGTGGGGAAAAAACTGTAGCTGTTTTGATGAAGGGCCAACCCCCGGGGTCCTGGAGGGGGGGACGTCCCTATGGTATATTGAGGGGAGGCCGCACGGGCGATGCCGAACTGGCCAGAAACGGGCCGAAACACCGTGCCGCGGGGCCTAGTCGCTGAGGAAAAGTCGTGTATCGTGAAAACGGGCGTTTGACGACTTTCGGGGGAAAACGGTAGGGGACACTCGGAACGGCCCAAAAACGTGACGGAAACGATGTCCGGCAGGTCACGGTGCCGATCTCCAGAAAATGGCCGAAAACAGGGCCGAAACGCGTGAAAACGGCCGTTTCCGTGGGGAAAAAACTGTAGCTGTTTTGATGAAGGGCCAACCCCCGGGGTCCTGGAGGGGGGGACGTCCCTATGGTATATTGAGGGGAGGCCGCACGGGCGATGCCGAACTGGCCAGAAACGGGCCGAAACACCGTGCCGCGGGGCCTAGTCGCTGAGGAAAAGTCGTGTATCGTGAAAACGGTCATTTCACGACTTTCGGGGGAAAACGGTGTGGGACACTCGGAACGGCCCAAAAACGTGACGGAAACGATGTCCGGCAGGTCACGGTGCCGATCTCCAGAAAATGGCCGAAAACAGGGCCGAAACGCGTGAAAACGGCCGTTTCCGTGGGGAAAAAACTGTAGCTGTTTTGATGAAGGGCCAACCTCCGGGGTCCTGGAGGGGGGGACGTCCCTATGGTATATTGAGGGGAGGCCGCACGGGCGATGCCGAACTGGCCAGAAACGGGCCGAAACACCGTGCCGCGGGGCCTAGTCGCTGAGGAA
>SPJY01012801.1:784190-856666 GCA_005191435.1 Raddia distichophylla
TGTTGTGCCTGCCAAATACTTGTGTTCTTATTGTGCTTCGCGTGTGTTCCTAAGAGGATAAATAATGAGTGAATTCTCTCCGGGATGGAGAGCCTGGGCCAACACAGCCATCACTAACAAACTCCTCTCATCTTTAATAACTAATAATATAATGCTTTCCACCGCGGTAGGTCTTCCATTTTCGATTACCAGCCATATCTTGAATATGATTGCAGCTAGATGATGTTTCTCCCCAAGTAAATGATTCCCCGTTAAAACCGAGATCAGAGAATTTCCAACATCACTGTTAAAATTCCCTATTAGCCGATGGAACCAGATTCGACGAGATAGGTCTTTGTGGGTGATTCATTCACCCCACCTTTAATTCCATATTTCATCGTGAAACCTATTGTCAAAGCCATCTAGCTTTTTTAGAACTGACCCTCGACCACTTCCCAAGTTTCATCCTATTGTGTTGCATCTGTTCCACCAGGCTGCCATATATGGGAGAAAAAAAAACCTCTGGCTCTATATATTCTCAGCATCTATATGCAACTTTGGCATGCCGCTAAAGCTTTGTCCTGACAAAGCAAGCGCCCTGCTTCTTAATACCGTGTTTTATGCATCACTAGTTAATCCTACCACCACTAGAAACTATATATCCATCCTCCTCCCTGAAAGCTCATGGAGGCACACTTTGCGAACCGGATTGAACTGATCCTGCATGATTATGCCCCCATCTTGAAATGGATTAGGGTTCAAGCATCTTTTAGATTAATTCTGATCAAATCAATAAGAAATTGTTGGCTAATGATGATTGATAATTCTTGGGCAATTGATTTGATTTATGGTATCGCTTTGCTGCTCTTCACTTCTTTCAATTGTAACAATACATATTTGAGGGAATTAATATATATTATAATTATAATCTGATTTTTTTTGTGGTGCGTCTTATATACATTCTGAAATCAGCTTGCTAGCGCCGTAGAAAAGGCTGTGTACAAGAAGAGCGCGGAGTTGCTTTACCTGCTGAATAAACAAGCCAAATCAGCTAATAGTACTAGCCAAAGGTATGTCTGCTAATATAGGCTCTTCTGTTATTCAGTTATTCTATATGGCTATTTAAATTTCAAAGCGCGTGGCCATATTGCAGATTCATATTTTTTATTTTTCTGTTATGTAGGCTCAACTCAGTCGAATCATTTAACAACCACAAGAGTGGTTACGGCGCTGCTTTGGTTTTTATGATTCCTACATTGATCATCAGTGACTACATGGTGCGTTAGCGTACATCTGTTGCTGATCGGTGGTGAAGACGGGCTAATACCAGTGCTTCAAGCTAGCGGTGTTCCATAATCTACTCCCTCCGTTTCGTTTTAATTGATGACGCCAGCTTAGAGAAAAAAGACTTCAAATATTTGACGCTACAGCTCGATCCAGTTCAAGCCAAATGAGGCATTCCAATTTTGCCCCTGCCTTTGCTAACATATTCCTCTGCTCACCTGCGCACCTGCTTGACTGCTTCCGCCGCCTCCTCCCGCGCGCCGCCGCCGCCCCTCCTCCAGCGAGCCGCTGCCGTCCACTCCTCCCGTGCAACACCGCCGTCCACTCCAGGGAGCGGCGCCGGCGGCGAGGATGTAGCCGGCGGCGCGGAGGGACTGGCCAGGAGTCTAGTCGTCGGCGATGGTGGGATGGGACCGGTGGGGAGCCTAGGTGACGGCGAGGAGGGACCGACAGGGAGCCTGGTCGTCGGCGGCGGTAGGGAGGGGCCGGTAGGGAGCCTAGGCGGCGGCGACGATGCCATCGGAGGTCTACACGGCCGTGGCGCAGGGACGAACAGATAAGGGTAGGGATGAACGGCAAAGTAGTCATTTCACACCTTCCTTAATTTTTCGTTTTCAGAACATGTCTGTAACGTCAAATATTTAGGGACAGAGGGAGTATTTATCTACTGTGATGTCTGAACTTAATTCAAGCTAGCGCCAGACGGGCTAATACCAGTGCTTCAAGCCAGAATTGAAGAGCACGCCAGCATGCACGCGGTGTAGCTTGGAAATGAAGCTCAAGCATGCGCACTAACTGGGCATGCAGCCGTGCAACTCATGGTGTACGTACGTGCCGTGTGCCGGCGAGCCGAAACGTGTCGCCCCAGTGCCCTCCCATGCATTAACTAGTCGGCTGGACCTGCCGGCGACGACGAGCTAGCGAGCACCGATCGCCGGAGCCGGAGCCAGAGGGCGGCAAACAGTGTCAATCCATGCATGCATGCATGTGCACCCAGTAATCAGTAACTAGGGGAGGCCAGGCTTGCATATATTGGGGCGAGACGACGACGAGGAGCCGATCAGCTGAGCAGGCGAGGTGCATGCATGGAGAGTGGAGAGTGGAGAGGCGCAGGGGTCGCGACAAAACGAGGTGTTGTTTTCCGTCCGACTCACCGCTGGTGAAAAAGCGCGCGCCTTTGTGCGCCGGCCACCGCCTGCCCGCCGGTTTCCGTCGCCGTCGGCCGCCCACCACGCCAGTAAACTATAGCGTGCGAGCACTAGTGGAGGTGGAGCCGCGGGACTAATCACCGTACGTCGCGCTGCATGGCTACCTAAGCTACCTCTTCTCTTCTGCCGCAAGGAAACGTTGATGCCACCTTCCCAGCTCCTGCTCCGTTCTTAACTTGTATGTTTGGCATCACTGTCCACGCTGGCGGTGGCGGAGCCAAAAGTTTCAGGGAGTTTGAACATATGTCTAATTGACGCTCTCGGCTAGACACCGGCTCTTAGAGTTGTGCATGATTTTCGGTTGTCCGTGTTCAATATATATGGACTAATTTTTCTATTTAATAACACAGAGCTTAATAGCTTAGCGAGCTGAGAGCCTGGACACGATCCCAGGGTTGCCAGATCCTGGCTCCGCCACTCGTCAAGTGCATAAATGCGTTGCCATGGCGCGCGGAATATATCCATTAATTCCCCATAGCTGAATGAAGGACATTATTCAGCACATAAGTATGCACATGAGTAGCAAGATTCGTGTATAGAATTTTAGTAGGTGCCAAACATTTCACGTTTGCGCAAAAATTAAAATTACATTATGCCTTACCATGCATTATGCGTCAGGATTCGTCTGATTCTCGCCTCCCACGTCCATTCAATTTTGCAAAAAAAAAAACACACATTCCATTCTTTCCAATCCTTTCATCTATCCCCCTCTCATCCCTCCTGGTCTGGTCCACCTCAATTAAACCTCACTCGAAAATTCATCGCCTCACTAAGAATCCTAACCTTATAAAAAACTCACGAAAACGCCCACCCTTCACCAAAAACACACACAGGAAACTCCACTCATTGTTAGAAACCCACACACATTTCTAGAAACCCCACAATGCACTAGAAATTTCGTTCTTCCTACAATTTCTGCCATAGGAACGTACAAAAAACTTCTCATCTTGACCGAACCCCCCGCAATAGCATATTTACTTGTTTTTTCATTAAAAGCGGCTAGGTCAAACACTATACCACAACACCAATATTCCCGTCTAACTATGCGTCGGCAAAAACGGTTATAGCATCGAACAATTAATCTGTCGGTAAAAGGTATTATCGATTGACTTAGTGTGTAGGTTAAAGACCCGTCGGCAAAAGTTGTGGGCCACTGGATCACAATCAACTCTAAGTTCTAACACCAAATCTGATGCTTCATCCCTTTTGAACATCGATGTGTCCTTGAGCTTATAACACTGTTCTTCTTCCTAGCACCAGTGAGTCGTCTCACCCTCCTCTGTTCATCTTCCTAGGACAGAGGAGGTGCTCAGACCACCACCGCTCCATCTTCCATATTGCCATTGCCCGTCTGAGTCCATTGGAGAGCAAGCCGAGCGATGGAGGACCATCTGTGGCCTTCCTCAACTCCATGTGATGGCGTTGAATCCATTCACACGTTCATCAACATAAACTCGCTATATTTTCTTTCATGACGGTCATGTGGAAGACTGTGACATCTTTTCCTTCTCCATGGCGGCAGATTGAAACCTTATGTTCTTTATATGGTGGTGGTAGCCCAAGCTCCTCCTCCCTCCTTTGATGGCGGCGGCAGCGTCCCGAACCCTCTGTGGCTCTAGAATTTAGAGAGTGTGAGATGGATGAGATGGAGAGGAGGAAGGGAGAGGGGGAGCCGCCAGCCATGCAGAGAGAGGGAGAGAGATTCATGGGGGTTCAAGGATGACGATGATGTGGAGTATAGGTGGCTAGCCACATAAATATTTAATGTACACATCAACATGTTCACGTGGACACTATCTAGACATCTAACAGAAGTTTTAAGGCCCTGTTCTTTTGAGCTGATCTGAACGGCTGAAATGACTGAACTTCGAGAGCTTCTCGAGATAGTCTCGAGATTCGGATCCGTTTCATTTGACTTGCTTTTTAAAGTGTTAGGACCCACCTTCAAAATAGCGAAAAAACAGACTCAAAAAACTAAAAGCATATGTCTTTTTAAAACTTAGATAAGTCGTTAAGCTGTTAAACCGTTAAGCTGAAAAGAACTGGGCCTTAATAGATTTAAGGTAACCGTGAGAGTGGAAAAGAGTTAAGATCACAATCCGATGGTTGAGAGGTTAAAAAGCGCCGAAAGAAGAAGGCAAGAGTAAGCTCATATGGCGGGCCGACAATACGAGACACTCGATCAGAGTTATGGCCAAGATCAAGGCTTTGTTCTTTTCAGCGTATCGTTGCGTTTGCGTATTACTGTAGCAAATTTGAGAGCCCTCAAAATGAGGTATAAAGATTATAAAAAAATAATTAAAAAATACTTTTAGAATCTTTGGAACGACTACTAAAGTCAAGAAAAAATCGTCGCAAATTATGACAACATATAGGCTATATAAAAATAACAAAATTTGCTACAGTAATACGCACCGGCACGATACGCTGAAAAGAACGAGTCCCAGAGCTGTGATGTACTCCCTCCGTCCGAAATTATAGTTCGTTTGACTTTTTTGACACCAAGTTTGATCGGCTCGTCTTATTCAAAAAATTTCAGAATTATTATTTATTTTTACTATGATTTCGTATAGCATATAATATACTTTAATTATGAGTTGGAATTTTTTGAATTTTTGCAAATTTTTTGAATAAGACGAGCCGATCAAACTTGGTGTCAAAAAAGTCAAACGAACTATAATTTCGGACGGAGGGAGTACATCACAGCTCTGGGACTCGTTCTTTTCAGCGTATCGTGCCGGTGCGTATTACTGTAGCAAATTTTGTTATTTTTATATAGCCTATATGTTGTCATAATTTGCGACGATTTTTTCTTGACTTTAGTAGTCGTTCCAAAGATTCTAAAAGTATTTTTTAATTATTTTTTTATAATCTTTATACCTCATTTTGAGGGCTCTCAAATTTGCTACAGTAATACGCAAACGCAACGATACGCTGAACTTCTTTGATGGCAGCGTCAGCGTTCCGAACCCCTTGTGGCTCTAGAATCTAGAGTGTGAGATGGATGAGATGGAGAGGAGGGAGAGGGGGAGCCGCCAGCCATGCAGAGAGAGGGAGAGAGATTCATGGGGGTTCAAGGATGAAGATGATGTGGCGTATAGGTGGCTAGCCATGTAAATATTTAATGTACACATCAACATGTTCATGTGGACGACTATCTAGACATCTAACAGAAGTTTTAATAGATTTAAGGTAACCGTGAGAATGAAGAAGAGTTTAAGATCACAATCCGATGGTTGAGAGAGAATTGTTGCAAGTTCAGGTTAAAAAGCGCCGAAAGAAGAAGGCGAGAGTAAGCTCATATGGCGGGCCGACACGTACGAGAGACTCGATCAGAGTTATGGCCAAGATCAAAGCTGTGATGTACCTAGCCGAGCAGTCGGTCCACTACGACCTTAACCCCTAAGCAAACCTCGCTCTCTCACCCTCCCACCACTAACAACACGACAAGCCTCGGCGGCCGCGCCCCTATATAACCAGCACCAACACCACCACTGCAACGCCTCCATGGATCACAGGCTTCATTAGATTCTTCGTTCACAGCTAGGCAGCTAGCTCACAGCACATTCTTTGTTCTAGAGCCTGATAAGAGTGAGGTGATCGAGTGAGTGAGAGAAAGGTTAATTTTTGTAGTGTAATTAAGATTTTTAAGCAGCTGCCAGTGATAATTAGCAGTTGAGGAGGGGAGGTGGGGAGTGTGCCGGGGACGGGGGCGGCTGGCTCACCGGCGCGACAGCGACATGCACAAGGCGTCACCGAGGTTCTCCCCCCGCAGCAAGCGCGACGCCCGCCTCTCCCCCGCCGGCAGCAAGAAGAAGCGGCTCTGGCCCTCGCCGCGCCGCCCGGCCAAACATGTCGCCGTCCTTCCTGGCCTCTTCTTCCTCTTCCGCTTCGTCGCCCCTCTCTTACCTGATCCCTAGGCCGCCGCCGCCTCCACTCACGGTACGAGCTCCGATCATCGTCTGGTAGATGCGTGCGATGAGTTATTCGCGGATGAGGCGATGGCTGATCGACGTGCGGTGTTCTTGGCTGCAGGGGCAGAGCTACGCTAGTACCGTCAATGGAGTTGCCGTCGGAGCTGCGAATGCCGGGGCGCCGGCGCCGGCGCCGGCGAGGCAGGGGGGCAGGCCGCCGCCGCGGCAGTGCCCGCGGTGCGGGTCGGCGAACACCAAGTTCTGCTACTACAACAACTACAGCCGCGCGCAGCCGCGGTACCTCTGCAAGGCGTGCCGCCGCCACTGGACCGAGGGCGGCACGCTCCGGGACGTGCCCGTCGGCGGCGGGCGCAAGAACAAGCGCCGCGGCGGCGGAAAGGGCGGCGCCAAAGCCCCCACCGCCGTGGCGTCTGCGGCGGCGGCCACCACCTCCAGCGACCCGTTCCCGGACATCTTGAGGCAGATGCTATTCCAGCCGGCCCCGGCCGCCGGCGGCGGCTACAGCATTGACCTCAGCGCGTGGCAGCAGATGGCCGCGGCCACAGCCCCGCCGCCGCTGGACACCGGCAGTGTTGACGCGGTTGGAGGGGTGGCGCCGGACACCAACTGCAGCGGCGTGCAGTACTGGTGGCAGGCAGATGACATGCCCGGTCTTGATGGGGCTTGCTAAGCAGTTATATATTAGTGCTATGGTATATCACAGTATCTGTAGCATAAACTCCTGCCTACTAGCTAGTATAGCAATATACTCCTACTTTTGTCAATAAAAATAAAGTCTACTTCTACTACCGTGTGTTTACTTACTATGTAATCACATAATCTATTTAGATACGCAGCTCTCTTGGGTCAAGACCGGACACCCTATGACATGTGTGCTCCACAGTGAGATTGTCAATTCTAATAAGATGGTGGGTTTTGAAGCGAAGATGCCTTGGTTATGATTGGTATGGTTAAAGGCATGGTTTATTATGTTTGGTTGGATCGGATTATGCAGTAGATCCCTACAAATGCCAAGATAACGAGAATTCGAGTTTCGATGGTTAGGACGAAGTTTAGGGTATCGCTCCAATCGTTTGTAGAGATGCATAGCTATTGAATACGCTTTTAATTGTCTTTAAATTTCGTCGTCATTCACAAACTGATGATTTTTTTGCAATTGGTACGTGGTTGGTCGGCCATACTGTTTAACGAGTCTATGAGCCGAAACTAAGTTACGTAATATTCAGATTGACACTGCTTCCGCATGTATGAGCTGAAATCCGGCTATATATTGCGGGCCAATCCGAATCCGCTGCAGTAGCAAGTATAAATGTACAGCATGCATTTTAACCTGAAAACATAGTATAACTTCTATAAATATGTCATACGGTGTTCAATTTGTACGAAACAAATTTTGTAATTTATCTCAAATCCTAAACAACCCATTTTCGGAACTTTTCAAAATTTTTGAATTTTAAAATTCAAAAATTCAAAAAAAATCATAAAATTGAAGAAATGAAAAAGTTTCAAAAATGGGTTCTTTATGATTTGAGATGAATTACAAAATTTATTTCGTACAAATTGAATACCGTATGACATATTTATAGAAGTTATAATCTGTTTTCAGATCAAAATGCACACCGTGCATTTATACTAGCTACTGCAGGGGATCCCGATTGATTACGGGCACCGGTATATTGATCTAGAGATTAGTGCACGTATAATATCGACTATCTGGTAAGTATAATTCAAAGGTAGCAATACAAGTGTTTGTATCTGCTAGTATATGCTTTTGTCACACAAAAAACCAAAACTGTACTTCCGCTATGTGCTTGGTCACTGTAAGACTGCAAGTCATGGTGCAACCTTAGTTAAGGTTTGTTTGGGTCGTGCAAACGGCCATTCTGCAAAGGTTGTGAAGGTATTCTCGCTCCGGTATATTTGCCTGTTTGTCAGCTGTTTCATTTCATGTCACACCGTATATAGGTCCCGTCTGAAACACATTTGTATTATTTTTCATAATTAAAATGTTTTCTTTGAAATTCATGCCTCACTTGTTACGACAACGTCGATTGTGTACACCACTGTACCCTAGTTGCGCACTTGCAGCTGGGTTAAGCTGAAAAGAACAATGAGCAATGAGAGAGGAAGCGATGGTAGCCACAGGGAAACATCCCTTGCATTATAAGGAGTGATGCGACACATATGTGCAAAAGCTAAGAAAAACATACAACATGGTTGCCAAAGCTGTTACAGTGTCACACAGTGTGATTTGTTTCTTTGAAATGCATTACAGCAGTTTAGCAGAGACCGACCTGAGTGGAGATCTTCAGTTACTTGTAAGGGCTCATGCCGATGGTGGCTTCCTGGCGGGTGTAGGACACCCGCGCCTTGGAGAAGTAGAAGTAGTAGGCTCCGGTGAGCACGCAGGTGACCAAGGCAAAGGCGGCGCCAGCTCCGAACGTGCCCCGGCGCACCGCCTCGCAGTCCGGTGGGTTTTCGAAGAAGACAGTGCGGTAGCGTGTGTGGTAGGCAGATTGCACCATCCCGGCCAGCAGGCACGCCTCGGCGATGAGAAACGTCAGCCTGTGTAGAAGAAGCAAAAGTATTTGTCAGTGTCCATAATGTGTTGGAATAGCAAATATTTTTGGTGTGTTTATAAACACATTGCACATGCCGTCAGAATTCCAGAATACCGATAATTTACTAATTTAGAGGTGCTTCTTGCATCAATAGGTGCAGAAAATAAGAAAAACAGATACTACGACATATAAAGTTAAGATTGTTTATAGGCAAGTAATCAAGGGCAGACCATTTCGGCCAAGTTTCGCAAAATATAAAAAAATAATCAGTATATTGTTGGAGATAAGGAAAAGGAAAAAGTGCCGATTTGGTCTCCCAACTATACCCATCGGAACACTCTGGTCCCTGAACACAATACCGGACTTGTTAGGTTCTTGAACTTTCAAAACAGTAGTTGTTAGGTTTTTGAATTTTCAAAACCGGACTTGGCTAGTCCTTTGACCGGTCAAAACAGTGGTTTTGTGGTTTTCACTTATGCTAATGTGGTAGATTTCTTCTGTGTGGACGCCATTTGGGGTTGCTACATCGCTACCATATGGGCATGGCTGCTACATCAGCAAAAGTATGGCAGATCTACCACGTAAGCTGCCACTCCGCCTAAAATCACCGTTTTGACCTGTCAAAGGACTAGCCAAGTCCGGTTTTGAGAGTTCAAGGACCTGACAAGTCCGGTATTACTGTTCAGGGACCAAAGTGGTCCGATGGGTATAGTTGAGGGACCAAATCGACAATTTATTGAAACTACAAGCAACAAACTGACTTTAAATTAATCGATTGTCATTCCATGCCAGCAAGGAAAACAAATTGACAATGACTGTTCTGACTTTTGAATCTACTGATTTCAGAAAGATAAATTAACTTCTCCCCCGCACCAATTTGCATTTGTAAATGCTATCTAAACAAACTAATTGAGGCTTACATATCAGAAAGCCAGTGATAAAATTAGGCAATTCGATTTATAAGATGTGTTTCTGATCTATCATGATGTGCACATTTCTACTTGCATTCTAATGCAATCTAATATGACAATGATCATCTAACATCAGTTCCATAACGGCATGACAGCATCAGCCTCACAAATGTGCAATAAATAAGATTATATCTATTGGAATATTTGTTATGGTTGTATCTTTAGACCACGTATTTCTCCCCCCACAGGTCCACAATGCATGCCTGATTGGATGAAAATAGTTATTTAAATGCTTTACTTGTTTCCAGAACAGATATCCAAACATCACTGTAAGGAAAAAAATTTAGTACAACTTCAAGCAGTCAAGTTAGGGGTAGTTTGGAGCTCATGCAAGCATATGTATGACATGTTTCTTCTTCTTTTCAATTAGTATGTGTCTTGTGCAGAGCAGATGGCAAAAAATGGTTATTTTACTAGATCAAACTCAGCAACAAATCAGAACACTGATAGCCACTCATCGACTAATTCAAAGAGATGACATTGACACAGCCGGCCAGTCCACTTCTTTTTTTGCTGAGCCTGTTGTTTGGTTGCATTGTTAAATACTTAAATGACAATATGCACATCAGCACATGACCTAATCATTCTGACCAGTTCTGCACGAGCGTTTGCAGATGATCAAGTGTTCAAAATGCAAGACCATTTCTTACGACCACTAAATTTACATATGGCCAAAAAATTTCAGCATGTTTCTTTTCTAAAGATAACTCTCATCACATACTAGATTCCATCAGAGCCTACACTATGCTAGCACTCCTATAATCATGGCGCCATGTGCCAATCCATAAGTTACAAATGCTGAACAAGTGGAATCAACCGTTGCAAAAAAAAGTCATCAGATCACATTCCTAGTCTGAAAAATGACTCGTTTTTCATCTGCAATATGCATTGTAGAACACTACAGGGTGGTAAACGTAGTTCAACACAACATAAACCACCATTCCATTCGACCAAGGAATTCTTCATAATAATTCGCAATTCCAAATCTGCTAATTGTTCTCTAATAGCACCTGCTCCTGCCGCAATTTCCCTATTTCGAAACGTTGCAAAGCCCGGGGTAGAAAAAAAAGGGAGAAATGCTGTGGTTACAGGACGCAATTTCATCTTCGAATAAACCTCGTAATCGTAAGAAAGTAAGTTTTTTAGTGCCGGGCCTGAAAATCCTGGGAAATATTGCCGGTCCTAATAAAATTCTAGTCGTGCGGTCACTGCAAAAAAGAAAAGCAAACAGATACCTTCAGGGCATATTGCCGGTCCTAATGAAATTCTAGCTGTGCAGTCATTGATAAAAAAGAAAGGCAAGCAGCTACCTTTAGGGCATCACATCTAACTTAGATCGTTCGAACACTATTCGACCACTATTTATTTATATTTTAATCTCTTCTTGTGATGCTCAGACTAGCAACTTCAACAATTTCATCGCCCTTTACATGCGAAAACACTTTTACGCGCTTGAACAGCTCTTAGATGAGCGAAAGGCGCTCTCTGTTTCTTGAGAGTAGCGACGACTGTTTCAGCGTTTCATCAGCACGAATCATATACTCCATTAACCATCACTTTACAATTGAGTAGTTTCGCTAGGTTCAAAGTGGTTTGGGTCGTTGATCCGACACGCTTTCCTACGCACGTCTCTGACTTTTCGGAAACCCCAACATGGACAGCTAAGATTCCGCAGCTAAAACAAAAATAGCAGGGAAAAAGCATACAGGGAGAAAGGAAAGATCCGACTAGCGGGGCCCGCGCGTAAGCCTCACGTGGAGGTCAAGGTGGCGAGGCGAGCGGAGGAGGAGATGGAGGAATTGGGGATGGATCGGTGGGTATACCAGGAGGAGAGGAAGAGGATGAGGGCGCAGGCGCGGGCGCCGCCGGGGCGGAGCGCGGCGCCGCAGCAGAAGCAGCGGCTGGCGACGGCGGCCACCGCCTGGCCCACGAACAGCAGGGCGAGCGCGGCGCCGCCCAGCCCCGTGGCCGCGTCCGGGCGGTACTCGCAGTAGGTCCACTCCTTCCTCGCGTCCGTCTCCAGCGTCGCCTGGTGTCGGAGCCGGCGGCGAAGGCGCCGAAGAGCAAGAACAGAAGCGACAGCGTCGTCAGTACAGCCGCAAAGCCGCGGCGGCGGGAGGTATTGAGGAAGGGAGAGAGGGGAAGCACCGTGGGGCGGCTCTGCTCGGCGCCGATGGCGAGGCCGAAGGCGACCACGTCGACGAGCAGGATGACGGCCAGCATCGTGGTGGAGCCGGCCATGGGGGCTCACAAATCAGGCAACCACGATCAGCGGCGGCTTTGGCCCGGGATTTCGGATTAGCGCGTCGTGGCCTCGTGGGCTTTGGCTTTGGCCTCGTTGGATTTGGCTGGGGGACGAAGTGGAAGAGGCGAGGGAGTCGTATAACTTCGTGTCTGAGGGGGAAATTCGGGGGGTGGAGGTGGGGTGTGGGTGTCACTGGGCGCCGTCGCGACGCTGGAGGGGGAGGGACTGGTCGCCGCAGCGCCGAGGACCAAAGGAAGGAGGACGCCGGTCGAGCTCAGATCTGCAGCGAGGAACCCGAGGCACGCCGGCCACGGGGCGCAACTGCCGGCGCAGCGTAGCCGCCCCAAGGGGGAAGGACGCCGAGGAGCCGCGCCGGGACACCACGCCTGGCCGCGCTGGCCTAGGCCGTGCAGCCACAAGCCGGCTAGCTAGGCTGCGCCTTCCAAATCCGGCCTCGACACCTAGCCGCGCCGCGCCGCCGCACGCCGGCCATGGCCGCGCCGCCGCGCGCCAGCTCGGTTGCACGGATGCAGCCACCGCCCCGAGCTAGGCCACGCCACCGCTTGGACTGGCACGAAGGTTTGGACGACGCGTTCTTGTCAGCCCCGTGCAGTAGCTTGCGCGCCACCGACCCGAACGCCGGCGCGCGGCTGTTCTCTTCCTCCTCCCTCCGCCGCAGGCCACCGCCGGCGGCATCACACGGGGGAGACACCGCCGAGAAGGAGGCGGCGACGGAGCCCGAGCGGCGCGCCACCACGGCGCCTTGGCCTCGGCCGTGCAGCGCCAGCACGCTCCGGCTCCGGCTCTGGAGCAACACCGCGGCGCCATTGCTGAGCAGTTGCTCGGCTTCCTCGCGCGGCGATCCCGTGGCCGCTTCGATCTGGGTCGCCACCGCCACGCCATTGGCAACCTGCTTGGCTTGCCACGCTGCCGCCGCCGCACCGGGCCGGCCCAGGCCACGCCGCCGACGGATCCGGCCACGACGGCGCCGAAACTGGCCTCCACGCCACCGGGCTCTGCAAGGGCACGGGTCAAAAGAGAGACAAGGAAGGGGAGAAAGGAGGAGGGAAGAGGGTTAGAGGGAGAGAGGGGCGGCCGCCGCCGCCGCCGGCCGGCGGCGGCGGCGGCGCTAGGGTTTGAGGGGGAGGAGGCTGGGACTTGGGTCGCCCCCGAGCCGCCCTGGGAGCGACGCGAGGGCTCGGTTTTCAAAGAGCTCTCTCTCCTAAATTACTGTTCGTTCGTTCCCTATATTTTCATCATCTCCAGTAGAGTCTCTATTCCTGAAAAGATATAAAGATTATCTGGAAAGTCTCTAAATATAGAGATTTTGAAGGGAGTCTCTAAATTTAGATATTGATATAGAGACCCTGCTGGATGAGTATAGAGGCTGAGACTGTCCGCAATAGTGTTTTAGGGAACGGTTTAGGGAACCTGCTAGAGATGCTCTTAGGTCGTCCGAACACTGTTCGACCACTATTTATTTATATTTTCATATCGTCTTGTGATGCTCAGAGTAGCAACTTCGACAATTTCATCGCCCTTTACATGCGAAAACACTTTACGCGCTTGAACAGTTCTTAGATGAGCGAAAGGCACCTTCTCTGTTTCTTGAGAGTAGCGGCAGAGACGACTGTTTCAGCGTTTCATCAGCACGAATCATATTAACCATCACTTTACAATTGAGTATTTTCGCTAGGTTCAAAGTGGGTTGGGTCGTTGATCCAGCACACTTTCTTACGCACGTCTCTGACTTTTCGGTAATCCCAACATGGACAGCTAAGATTCCAAACAAAAATAGCAGGGAAAAAGCATACAAGGAGAAAGGAAAGATCCCGACTAGCGGGGCCCGCGCGTCAGCCTCACGTGGAGGTCAAGGTGGCGAGGCGAGCGGAGGAGGAGATGGAGGGATTGGGGATGGATCGTGGGTATACCAGGAGGAGAGGAAGAGGATGAGGGCGCAGGCGCGGGCGCCGCCGGGGCGGAGCGCGGCGCCGCAGCAGAAGCAGCGGCTGGCGACGGCGGCCACCGCCTGGCCCACGAACAGCAGGGCGAGCGCGGCGCCGCCCAGCCCCGTGGCCGCGTCCGGGTGGTACGCGCAGTAGGTCCACTCCTTCCTCGCATCCGTCTCCAGCGTCGCCTGGTGTCGGAGCCGGCGGCGAAGAGCAAGAACAGAAGCGACAGGCGACAGCGTCGTCAGTACAGCCGCAAAGCCGCGGCGGGAGCTATTGAGAGGGAGAGAGGGAAGCACCGTGGGGCGGCTCTGCTCGGCGCCGATGGCGAGGCCGAAGGCGACCACGTCGACGAGCAGGATGACGGCCAGCATCGTGGTGGAGCCGGCCATGGGGGCTCACAAATCAGGCAACCACGATCAGCGGCGGCTTTGGCCCGGGATTTCGGATTAGCGCGTCGTGGCCTCGTGGGCTTTGGATTTGGCCTCGTTAGCTTTGGCTGGGGGACAAGGTGAAAGAGGCGAGGGAGTTGCCTTGTTCAAACCGGGAGAGATCCCCGTAAAGATGGCACCAATTGGGATCCCTGCGGTTGCTGCTGTAAATGTTCGTGTGCATTTTAACATGAAAACAGATTGTAACTTCTATAAATATGTCATACGATATCCAATTTGCATGAAATAAGTTTTGTAATTCATCTAAAATCATAATGAACCTATTTTAAAAACTTTTTCATTTTTCAATTTTTATGATTGTTTTTGAATTTTTTGAATTTTAAAAATTCAAAATTCAAAAAAATTGAAAAGTTTCGAAAATGGGTTGTTTAGGATTTAAAATGAATTACAAAATTTGTTTCGTACAAATTGGATACCGTATGACATATTTATAGAAGTTACAATCTGTTTTCAGGTCAAAATGCACACCGTGCACGGTAGCAACTGCAGGGGACCCCAATTGCTTTTTTTAGTCCTTGCAAGTTAGAAATTCAAACAAACATGTAGTTTTTACAACCTTCTTTCAAAAAGACAAAAGGCTTCAAACATTAGACCCTGTTTGTTTGAGCTTTGGATCAGCTTCTAATCCTTACAAGTCAGTAGTTCAAACAAACATGTAGTTTTTACAACCTCCTTTCAAAAGACAAAATCCTCCAAAAGTCTAGATTGTACTGTGATTCGAGAGGCAAGTCTTGACCTCCTGGGTAGCTTTTCTAGCTTTTGCGGGTTGTAAAAGTTTGCTTCTAAGGATCAAAAGCCATAAATAGTTTTTAGAAAAGTTGCAGCTCAAAACAAAACAAGGTCTTAGCCCTGTTCGTTGTGGTCAATGAACATGCCTTTTTTGGTAGCAGTGAAATTTGAGACACGTTGCTTAAGAGGTGAATAGTGATATGATAATTGATATAAAAAAGTGAGATATAATAGGTAAATAGAAATGGATCGATAAATAGTAATGAATGGAAAAATGGGGAATTGTTGAAGATATCCTTAGACCATATATAATGGTGGCCTTTTTTGTGACCCATTCCTAATGCCAAGAGACCTACTAAGAGCATCCTAACATATTATCACTCCTACATCGACGAAAACATTATTTTCTCTATGTTCTTCATTCATCCCCTAAATTTGAACACAAGTCCTCCACCGTAAGACATGTCCACATGTCACAGGACATTTCCACACTTCGGGGACGTACAATCACTATGCTTACTGAAGGAGATATATTTTTCTGGAATTTATTTACACTTTAGAGCATTTCTAATGTAGATCCAATCGTTGATTATAAGAAGTGAACATATCATCTATAAATATCCTCCCTAATGGACAATCCACAACATAGTCTCTAAATTTAATAGGGGTTAATATGAAATAGTGTGTATACTTATTGTAATCTATTTATAACAACCTCTCAATTAAGATTTAGTATTTCTCTCTCCTCTTCTTTACATAAGCAAAAAATTAAGTCGAAGTCTTTATAACCGATTGATGTTCACTATTGGAGGTGTCATTAGAGCAGCTCTAAGAATAAATCTTAAAATTTTAGCCCTACATTTGAACATATGGGTTCGGTAGAACCTTTTTAGCCTACAAAAACATGTTGAATCCAACAAAAAGCTCTAAAACTTGAGCCCTATATTAAATACGTACCTATTCGGGCCGAGAAGAATAGCTCAATTTGTGTACTCTACTCAAGCTCCTATCCTGTTTTGAGTTTTTTTAAAGATATGACTTCATCTTGGAGTCAATTTTATTAACAAAATCCCTAATTGAAATCTAGGCGCCTACATATAGGACCACCATTGGAGATGCTAATATACTAGCTTAAAAGTTTACATCCTCTAGCATGTCATTTATTCAAAAAAGTCGAATAAACACTAAAATAAAGAGCTCCTAGGATGTTAAATTTCATTGTTAAGTGACATTAAACTTTGATTATTGTTTAAAAGTTAAAACTTTTATTTCATTATTTTGATCAATGGCTTCGAAAATCAGAAACCAATAATTGAAAAAAAAAAAGTTGCGGGTGACATAATCTAAATTTGAACTATACCCTACAACTACGTATTTGTTCATTTATATAAGGCAAATATTTTTTATGCTTTATTGTTATTTTAAAAAGTTTTGGTCTTTTTCTTCGTAACTCTTAAAATTTTTTAATACCTTTTTCCTCTAAGATTATAGCCTTCTTCTTTTCAGCTTAAAAAAGATAAAAACTACCGTTGGAAAATTGTTATTTTTATGCAAGCCAAATGTTGTAACTTTTTTGTAGCCATTTTCATAAGACTTTTTTTTTTTTGCTTTAAAACTTTTTTTACTAATTTTTTATCTCTACAAACCTGTTGCCCGTTCACAGTTTTATTTTCAAATTATTAACAGTTCATAATATTTTCAGATTATATTCACATGCTCTTCGGATCTGTTTTTGAAAGTTTCTAGTGGTTTTTCTGAATGTTTTTAAAACATTTTACTATTTTATGAAAAACTTTGTTCTAATAAATTGGACTCTCCTGAAGGCTACTATGCGTATTTTTCACGTTCCTACTCGTAACAAATTTTGTTCCAATAAAATCGCTGTAAAAATAAATATCAGCAGGAACAAATTTGATTCCGATAAAATCACTGTAAAAAAAAATCGCCTAACAAATAAATCACTATAAAAGAAATATTGCCCACGCTCGGTGGGACTCGAACCCACAATCCTTTGATTAGAAGTCAAATGCCTTATCCATTAGGCCACGAGCGCTTTTGATATTGCTTTGCTTTGATTCACTGAAACGTTATGTATTTGCTTTTTCATATTGCACCAATGATCTCAGGATGGGGCAGAGGCTAGCTCTTTATTAGATTAACAAAACGAAAAGGAATAAAAAAATTGTACCAGACAAATGAACCTAAAAGCGTTCACTGTTTTTTTATTTTCATTATTCAGGATTGTTAGCGCGGAGCCGCCAACAGGGGCGATAATTGGTATTATAAAGATGATAGCCTGTCCATAATTGAAATTATCACTTGATTTTTTTTTAAAAAACCACTTCAATTCACAAATTCATTTAATATAATAGACAATATTTTTTGAACCGGCTGTTTTCCATTTTTAGGGTCGATAAAAAGGGTGAATCCAAGCCTATTTTCAAACCAAGTCCCAGCCCTAAATTTTATTATTTTATTAACATACCTAAATTCAGTATTCAAGGCCCCAAAATTTGAGGCTAGCACTGGACATGCTATAAGGCATTATGGCTGATTATCAAATATCCTTGCATAGGCATTTGATTGGGTTAAGATGGAATGCAACTGCCTGAGTGATGCTTGCCACACGCTTATAGCTAGGGTTGAAACACTAAGGGCCTGTTTGGCAACAAAGTTTTTTAAAACAACGGTTTTGTAATACCATGTTTTGTGTTTTGCTATGACCATGAAATACTATGGTTTTTCAATACCATGGTTTACTAGCACAAGTAAGAAAACTTTAGATTAGAGTGGAGTTTACAATACTCAAAAAATACTATGTTATTACCAATACCATAGTTTTCAAAACAGAGTTTTTGAGGTTGCTTCCAAATACCTCATGGTCTAAAATACCATGGTTTTGCATAGAAACTACAAAAATACTCCACTTCCAAACAGGGCCTAACTTGTAGTCCATGGCTCGTTCATAACTTGTTCGGCTTTTGGCTCGACCAAGAGTTGAGCTGGGCCTATTTTTGAGCTGTACACTTTAAGAACATGATCATTGGGGACATAACTTAATCTCATTATGTTCGTCTTATTTAACTTATCTTTATTCTTACATCTTTCTATTACTTTAACAAATAAAATAAAAGAAAACGAAATAAAGATAAATAGTAATAAAAAGAACATATAAATATCGGTTGGATCAATCTAAGGCCCTGTTCTTTTGAGCTGATCTGAACGGCTGAACAGCTAAACAGCTGAAATGACTAAATTTCGAGAGTTTCTCGAGGTAGTCTCGAGATTCGGATCCATTTCGTTTGACTTGCTTTTTAAAGCGTTAGGATCCACCTTCAAAACAATGGAAAAAGGGACTAAAAAACTCAAAACATATGTCTTTTCAAAATGTAGATAAGTCATCAAACTGTTAAGCTGTTATGCTGAAAAGAAACATAACTTTAAATTAGATCCAAGCGCTGCTCCGAGTGGAGTCAGGCAAGGTTGGCTCGCTGATGGCTGGGCCTCTCTCCCTTTTTTCCTTAAGGCTCAGTTATTTTCAGCTTAACAGCTTAACGGCTTAACGACTTATCTACGTTTTGAAAACACATATGTTTTGAGTTTTTTTAGTCCATTTTTTTTGCTATTTTGAAGATGGGTTCTAACGCTTTAAAAAACAAGTCAAACGAAATGTATCCGAATATCGAGACTATCTCGAGAAGCTCTCGAAGTTCAGTTATTTCAGCCGTTCAACCGTTTATATGTTCAGATTAGCTCAAAAGAACAAGGCCTTAAGCTCATGGCGGTCTTGGTGGCATTGCATGTGTCATGTGTGGATCCCAGCCTGCTTGCTTCTTGGAATTTTTAATTTTTTATATTTATTTTTATTCGTTTATGCAAAATTATATATCGGATTGAAATTTAGGCACAAATAGGCGTCGGTCGCACTTTCAATTAACAACAGGTTGCCTCTCGCACTTTGGGCGCACGACAGGTTGCTGAGAGTACGTTGCAGGAGAGATGGGGCACCTATCGTTAAATGAACGCACGACAGTGTCTCGCTACAGTAACTTCCCTAGTAACTCCCAGAGAGTTTGAACTTCTTATATCTATTAACATTTTATACCATATCCAACTTACACGAAACAAATTTTAAAATTCATGTAAAATCCTAAAGAACCCATTTTTAAAACTTTCATTTTTTTAATTTTTTGAATTTTGAATTTTGAATTTACACTTGAATTTGTATTTTAAATTTGAATTTTTGAATTTTGAATTTCAAAAATTGAAAGTTTCAAAAATGGGTTCTTTAGGATTTTACATGAATTTTAAAATTTGTTTCGTGTAAGTTGGATATGGTATAAAATGTTAATAGATATAAGAAGTTCAAACTCTCTGGGAGTTACTAGGGAAGTTAAGGCTATGTTTCTTTCGGCGGTTAGATTATAATCTAAAAAGGTTGTGGTGTTTTATAGAAGATTTAAATGGTCAAAAAAATTATGAAAAAAATATTTTTGAGATCTTTGAGACAAATTGTGCAAAGTTTCGAAAAAATAACTATAAAATATTTCAAAATATAACCATTACAAAAAGACAAATTTTAAGCTGCAGCTTATAATCTGATTATAAGCTGAAAGAAACAGAGCCTTAGTCCATGGCTCGTTGATAACTTGTTCGGCTTTTGGCTCGGCCAAGAGCTGAGCTGGGCCTATTTTTGAGCTGTACATTTTAAGAACATGATCATTAGGGACATAACTTAATCTCATTATGTTCGTCTTATTTAACTTATCTTTATTCTTACATCTTTCTATTACTTTAACAAATAAAATAGAAGAAAACAAAATAAAGATAAATAGTAATAAAAAGAATATATAAATATCGGTTGGATCGATCTAAGGCCCTGTTCTTTTGAGCTGATCTGAACGGCTAGACGACTGAAATGACTAAATTTCGAGAGCTTCTCGAGGTAGTCTCGAGATTTGGATCCATTTCATTTGACTTGCCTTCTTAAAGCGTTAGGATCCACCTTCAAAACAACGAAAAAAGGACTAAAAAACTCAAAGCATATATCTTTTCAAACATAGATAAGTCGTTAAACTGTTAAGCCGTTAAACCGAAAAGAACAACCTAAATTAGATCCAAGTTGGCGCTGCTCCGAGTGGAGTCAGGCAAGGTTGGCTCGCTAAGGGCTCATTTGGGAACCACAATCCCGACCGGGATCCCGGCCCAATCCCGGGGTGGGAATCCCGGCGTGGTAAAATTCCTAGGGAAATTTTTTGATCCATTTGGAAACCCTTTTGACCGGGATTATTGGTCCCCTTCCCCACTCTTTCCCCGTGGAAACCCAGCCCTCCTCCCCACTCTTGGATTTTCTCCCCGTTTCTCCCACGCGTCGCGCCCATGGACTCCACCTGCCTGCCGCCGCCTCCTCCTCCTCCTCCGCTTCCTTGCCGCCTCTGCCTCCCTCTCCACCTCCATGCCGACGCCACCTCCGGCCCTGCGTCTCCCTACCGTCGTCTCCTCTGCCTCCGCCCCCTCTGCCGGCAACGACAACAGCGCCGGCAACGACGACGACAGCGTGCTCCCCATGAGCTCCAGATCTGGATCGCGTCGACAGCTGAGGAGGAGGCGGAGGAGGCGGGGGTGATTCAAGGAGGAGGAGATGGAGGCGGCGTCGACGACAGCGCGGCTAGGCTCCGTATGGCGGCGGCGCGGTTGGGCTTCACTCCAAGAAGGAGGCAACGACGGCGCGGCTGGGCTTCGCTCTGAGGAGAAGGCGACCGCGGTGCGTTTGGCCTCTTGTCGGTGGCGTTTTGAGGAGTAGGCGACGGCAGCGCGGATGGGCTCCGATGGTGGCGGCGCGGATGAGCTCACCGGATCGGATCGAGAGAGAGAGAGATAAAGAGGGGATGGGATAGAGCAAGACGGGGAGTGGGTGGATCCGACTGGGAACCCCGTGAGAGAGGAGTTGGGACCCGGGGAAATGAAAAGACCAAGAAAAACCCGTGAGGGCTAATTATCCCCGGGATTTTATCCACCGGCTTCCAAACGAGCCCTAAGCGGGGCCTCTCTCCCTCTTTTTCTTAAGCTCATGTCGGTCTCGGTGGCATTGGCGCATTGCATATGTGGACCCCAGCCTGCTTGCTTCTTGCGAGCACACACACGGTCATGCTGGCCCAAAGCGACGATACCACATGGGCTGATGGGCCAAGGCTGCATGAGCAAACACTAACAGCAGTCCAGAGCGCAGTCTCCTCTCCTCTCCTCTCCCGCCTCTAGTAGGGCACGCCGCCGCAGCCGCCGCCGCTCACCCCCATGTCGGACTCCGACGACTACGGTGCGCTCCCCATTCCTTTCTCTCTCGTGCTCAGCCCTCAGCTATCCGTCTTCTCTTTTGATCGATTCGTTCCTCCCTTTCGTGTTGCTCTGCGGGTTCAGTCGACTTGCCCGTATCGGACGACGACGACGAGGAGGAGTGGGAGGATGGAGAGGAAGTGGACGAGGAGGAGGAGGAAGAGGGGAGCTCTCGGAAGAAGGCCAAGAAACACGTGGAGCAGCTCAACAGGCTGAAGCAGAAGGTTCGTCTCCGCCTCCTCTGATCTCTGCACAATGCTTTGTATGGAATCTGACGTTATATTCCATTGCTAGCTAGCTATTGCTAGTTTGATACTGGCCATTACTTACAATTAGCGTAGCAAGCAGATAGTATACTTGATTATTCTTGAGGACTAAGCTTGTGTTCTGAGCTTCTGGTTCACATGCAGTGCTGGTCGAGTTTATATGTAGAATACTGGTTACCTGGTTTAGCGACCAGTGATAGGTTTGGATTCTAGATTTGTGCATAGTGGTTAGTTCACATCATGTAAAGATTGTATAATATTATTGATTTTGGAAATCAGTTGCAACCCTCTTGAGTTTTCATCAAGTAATTGCGTAAATGTGATGGTATTATGCTGAATGCTGAGATGTTATTTGATTGTTGCAAAGTAATAATAGCAAGTTTTAGGTCCCTCTGTGTGCACGAGCAATAATAGGTGTTTACCCATTCTGGTCATTGATGCATTGATGTCTCAAAAGGCGGTGGCAAAAAATAGTCTTAATTCTTATGAGCATGCTAAGCTTGGAATGGTAACCTGTCGAAACAAGTTACCTAGCTATAGAATTGCCGGTATTAAGAGATGTTTTAAGAGGTACATAGATGCACATTTCAATTCTGTAATTTTTTCCATGCTTAATGCAAATTCATTGTTCTATATGAGTAAGGGGAGTTCTACTTCTACCTCCACTTCCCTTGTGAAATGCCTCGTGTTATCTGGCCTCAACTACACTTCAGATGAGTCAGATGAGTCTGAACGTGGCATATATGTTAAGTACACCTATGCTCCAAATTTGAATAGTTTAAATTGTCTCCTTTACTTTGAAGGAAGATTATGCTATTGACTTAGGTTCTGCTGAATGGTTTCCCAGTCTCTTGGTTGTTTTGTTCAGCGTGATTGATTGGTATTGTTCTTGGATGCTTTTATAACCACTTTTTGAGCAAAAGATGCTAACCTATGCTTTTATAATCATTTTATGGTGATTGGCTTGTTTTTGGATGGTCTACTTATTCAGAGCATGCTAATTTATTGCTTAAAATTCATATCTTTATGGACTATGGTTACACATGTCACAACCACTGCCAGGAGCTTAATTTATTTTTTTCAGTTAGTTGTGACATGCCCTTCTTTCCTAATGTGTATATCTTTGTGCAAGCATGCTTCTAGGCTACTATTAGCTGCTATGAAGCTTTTTTTTTTTTGTAGGATCCTGAGTTCTATAAATATTTAGAGGTTCATGGTAAAGAGCTCTTGGATTTCAATGATGATGACATTGAGGTAAGACAAAGTATAGTCCCCCCCCCCCCCCCTCCCTTTTTGTAAAGGCTACTATTAGCTGCTATGAAGCCTTTTTTTTTTTGTAGGATCCTGAGTTCTATAAATATTTAGAGGTTCATGGTAAAGAGCTCTTGGATTTCAATGATGATGACATTGAGGTAAGACAAAGTATAGTCCACCCCCCCCCCCCCCCCCCCCCCCCTCTTCTTGTCCCTCGAAAGAACTATACAAGTTACCTACTTGTTGAATATTATGTTTAGGATGATCAAGAAATTGAGGAGGAGCGTAGCTCTATCATTAAGGAGGAGCCCAAAGAAAATGTAAAACCTATTACCATGGAAATGGTTGATTCCTGGTGCAATGGAGCAAAAGATGGGAAGATAGGTTCTATTCGATCTATTCTTCAAGCTTTCAGGAAAGCCAGCCATTATGGTGAGGACAGTGGAGATAATTCAGCACCAAAATTCAGTGTCATGTCTGGTAGTGTACTCGATAAAGTCATACACTTTGTTTTGAAGAATATGGATAGAATCCTTCGCAAATTACTTGATGCCCCTAGTTTTGGAGGGAAGAAAGAGAAAATCAGTGAGCTGATGACCACTAAGCAATGGAAGAGGCATGGGAATTTAATAAGGGCATATCTTGCCAATGCACTACATATGATAACAGAGATGACCGATGAGCAGATGATAGCATTTACTTTACACCGTGTGAGAGCATCAGCTGCTTTTCTGTCAGCTTTTCCTGCTCTTCTGAGGAAATTTGTTAAGGTGTGTAGCTTTAGCTTCTGTTTGATCTCCTGATACTTTTGTGCATTACTCTGATGTCCATCTCACGAGTCTGTTATCTGTTCTCATTTGGATGGTTCAATAATAGGCTCTGCTGCATACCTGGGGTAGAGGGCGAGGTGCTATGCCTCTTGTTTCATTTTTGTTTCTTCGAGACTTGTGTGTTCAATTAGGTCCAGACTGTCTTGACACATGCCTCAAGGGTATCTACAAGGCTTATTTGGTGAACTGCAAATTGTCAAAATCTATCAGTGGGTCAAAACTGCAGCACATTCAATTCCTTGCAAATTGTGTCAAGGAATTGTATAGTGTGGACCCTCAAAGTGCATATCAACATGCTTTTGTTTTCATCCGTCAACTGGCAGTTATTCTAAGAGGCGCTCTTACTGAAAGAGGACCAAAGGTATTTGCTATTGAACTCTTGAGATCATATGACACTGTGACTGGACTTACTTAATTGCATATGGCCTTACAAGAGTGCAATGTTTGTTGTTTTTGAAAGACAGCAAAGGATAAAAAGCAGAAAGAAAGTAACAAACCGACGAAAAAACAAGCGGAGGTATTGCCTGTTGTTGTTACTCAAATACTTATCTGTATTGGGCATGCAATTCTTACACATGTTTTATTGAGAAGAGTTCCTTTTCAGTGGTGCTACTATTTCGTTTTATCCTTTCCTATGTTGGTTGGACATAATTTCTTAGGAAACACTTCATCAGTGCTGTTTTGTTGCTGGTCGATGGTGAGCTGAATTTGTTCTTTGTGCAGAAATCCTACCAGAAAGTTTATAATTGGCAGTACATGTTCTGCCTTGAGCTTTGGACGAATATTGTGTGCGGGTGCAGTTCTGAGGAAGATCTCCGACCTTTGGCTTATCCGTTGACCCAGATAATACATGGTGTGGCATGTCTGGTACCTAGTGCACGCTACTTTCCTGTTCGTCTTAGATGTGTAAAAATGCTTAATTGCATTGCTGAAGCCACTGGCACCTACATTCCGGTGTCGTCCCTGCTGCTTGATATGCTGGAAATGAAAGAACTTAGAGGGCCTCCAGATGGTGTAGGCAAAGCAGTGAATTTGTTCAATGTTAAACAGGTATGTTTTCTTCAACACAATATGTTCTTCTGCAAGTTTCAACATACCTTGGAAAAGACTGACTTAAGAGGTATAATCTTTTTTGGCAGGTAGATAAGAAAACAGTGAAGACACGTGCCTTTCAGGAAGCATGCATTTATTCTGTGGTTGATGATTTGGCTAAGCATTTGGCCCAGTGGAGCTACTCCATTGCCTTCTTTGAGATGTCATTTTTGCCACTCATCCGGCTTCGAAGCTTTTGCAAAACTATTAAGGCTGAAAGATTTCGAAGAGAGATGAAGGATCTTATCCGTCAGGTTAGCTAAGCATGTGCCAAATAACTAACTATAGTACTTTATGCCATACATGTATGCTGATTTTAACATGATCTATGATTCCAGATAGAGGTCAATGTTGAGTTTATAAGCTCAAAACGTGCAGGAATTGGATTTTGTCCTAATGATGCAGCTGTAGATTTATTTCTACAGGTACAAGTCCTGTTGGCTTTTGACGCTCATGCACTTATTTGTTTATTCTTCTATTTTATTTTTGTGTTTTTTTTTAAAAAATAATGCCAATTTCCTGTCAGGCTGAGAAGGAAAACCGGTCAAGTCCTCTCTCAAGATATGTTACTTCTCTTCATGAGAGAGCACAGGACAGGATGGATGTTTTGGATGAGACAAGGTTTGTTTTATCCATGTTTATCTTAGTTTATCAGTCAATTTATGATACCATAAACAGATACACTGTACATTTTATCATTGACCAACTTCCATAATAATCTTATGATGCATCATATTTCAGTATTCTATGCTAGTTACTGGAACATATGCATCATGTTTAATCTTTGAATACATATACTTATTAATGGTTCTACCAAATCACTTCTTTCCCTACCAGTGTAATTGTGGGGGCTGAATCCTCAACCTTTTCGCGGAGATTATCAGAAACGCAGAAGCAACAAGATGAACAGGATTATGGTGAAAATACCATTGCTTTTAGTAAGAACTTGATGGCTGAAAAGAAGAAAACCAAGTATGTAACCTCCCTCCAAGTTTTTTTTTTCGGTTGCTCTTGGTGCGCAAGCATACTATCATGTTCTTTTGGGGTTCAGAACTGCAAAGGAGAAGAGCAAGAAGCGATCCCGTGACCATGATGATGTCGCCACAGAGGAGGATGTAGTTGAGGATTTGATCTTGAGTTCTGACGAGGAAGATGAAGATGAGACCAACGAGGAGTTAGAGGAGGATGACTCCGTTCCAGTTGAAGATGACAGCGACGAGGACTTTGTAGACCCAGACAGCGAGTGGAAGAAACAGAAGAGGGCAAAATCAAAGAAGCGGAACAAGCGCCAACCATTAAACAGGGTACCTTCAAAAACGAGAAGGAAACCACATCCCAAGAAGAAAGGGAAGCACTAGTCAAGCCAAGATAGGGCTCAGCGAAGGCTTTAACATCATGCATCTAGTAGAGCCAATAAACTTGTCATTTTTCCTTGCTATCCTTTATATATGCATGATTGTTTCATGCAGTATTCTTTCCGGCAGATTGTTGTACTGAAAGTGCAAATGAGCGCTCTCTCCGATGGCTTTTGCTTTAGGTTCTTTTTTATATCAGAGATTTGCTTTCATGTCCCCAAAGTATTTTGCCGTTTGCTCTCATGCCTCAAAGTATTGTTTATAGAAAGTAGGAAAAAGTCTACTTACCCCTCTGAAGTATCAACCTCGGCGCACATAACCTTCTGATCTGTAAAACCGGGTAACCAGTCCCATGAACTATTGAAACTGGCGTAAATAACCCCCCTATAGCGGTATTCAGGGTGGTTTTGCCACCGTGGCAGTCCACGTGGCATTTTTTTTACGAAAATTATTTTTATGTCGCGAGTCCCACATGTCTGCCTCTACTCCTCTTCTTCCTCCATCCCCTCTCTCTCCCCTCTTCTTCCTCCATCTCCTTTCTCTCCCTCTCTTCTTCCTCCATCCCCAGGCCGCCGCGCGGGCCAGCGCCGCCGCCCCCACGCGATCGTGGCCTGCGCCCCCCACCTCCCCGCGCGCGCCCAGGCCTCCGCCGCGAGGGCCGGCTAGGCCAATGCGCAAACGTGGCCGCCACCGCGTGTCCCAGCCGCCGCCGCCCGCCCAGGTCGCGCGCCCGTGTCCGGCGGCGCCCTGTGGTGGAGCAGGGAGATGAGTGAGAAAGGAGAGGGGAGAGGAAGAGAGTAGAGGCAGACATGTGGGACCCTAAAAAATTTTGCAAAAAGAAATGCCATGTGGACCGCCACGGTGGCAAAACCGCCCTGAATACCGTTATCGGGGAGGTTATTTGCGCCGGTTTCAATGGTTCATGGGACTGGTTACCCGGCTTTACACGTTAGAGGGTTATGTGCGCCGGGGTCAATACTGGGGGGTGGGTAAGTAGACTTTTTTTAAGAAAGTATTTGAGTCAACTGCTATTGTGCCATTTTTAAAATATTTGATCAAATTTTAGCAACCAAATAAAAATATAAAACATCCCTCCATTTGCGATTATCATTTCTTGACTAAAAATTCACGGATGTTTAGTTACTTCACATCAACCTGTTTCCTTTTGTTTTTTCGATACTGCAGCTTATCCATTTGCAATGACCGTTTCTAACTAAAGGTATGTAGAATTGAAGGTGTACTTTTTTTAGGGTCCCATTTTCAAATGGAGTATTTTAGTCTTTTCCTCTCATTCGGTCCCTAAAATTTTACGAAATGTTTTTTAAAAAATAAGTAGCAATTGGCTCAAATACTTTGGGATACGAAATTGTTAGTATTTTTATGTTCAAGCTTATTAAAAATAACCAGTTTTAATTGGAATTGATTTTTTTTATCTGAACTCGTTCCAAATAGAAAAAGGGCCCTGTTTTGCCACGATAAATCCCCAAAACCATCTCCGATACTAGCTCTAAATTTGGAATTCTATCCACTATTCATACTCGGTTTTACCATTCATCCACGTTTATTTCTCTTATATTTTATTCGCTACAGTATTTTGAACTTGTTATTGGTGTTATTCTTTGTGTCTTATATTAACTTATCTTTTTATCTTTGCCTTCGTAGACGAGAAGTTAAGAAAAAACAAAAAAAAAAGAATACCATAGTACTATGATAAGGCTAACATAAGAGCCAAAAAAATGTAGATAATGGATAGAGTTCCCGTCATCGGAGATGGCCTTACGAGTAGACTAGTACAATACTAGTAGCACTCCAACATAAATGATCAAGTTCACTTCCAACTCCAAATTGGTCAGTCACACACACACTGTCAGTGCGTCCTCTTCCGAACCCAGTGCTCGGACTCTTGTTCCTCTATCCTTTGTCGTTCTGTTCGATTGGCTAATGTCGCGCCGTCGCCACCTCATTGGCCTTGTGGATCGCTGTAGCTGTAACTTAAATATTGTAGTATCTATTTTTTAATATCTGAGTACTTTTTTAAAAATATTTTAGCGCTTTCATTGAAATATTTTAGCGTCCTAATTTACATGCTGCAACTACTTTTCAATTTTTTAGAGTTTTCATTCAAATGTTTTAGTGCTCTAAATATAAAATATTGTAGCAACTACTCCTTAACATTGAGTGTCTGTACTCAAACGTCGCAGTAGTTTATTTTTAATATTTTGGTGCTTTAATTAAACACGGCAACATTTAACTTAACCATTGGTGCAACATGATGACTATATGCAATATTTGATTTAAAATATTATAAAATTCGGTTTAATGTCCTGAAAAAACATCTGATGTATATATTGCTACGACGTTCCATTTTTTTTCATGCATCGGACTTGTAACGAGAAATTTTCCACCGACCATGTTTTTTCTCCTGAATTCTCAGTGGGTTTCAAGGCTTGCGCCGATGCCACGTGGAGCGCGAATCTCAAAGCACCCAGCGTATCCGACGCGGCCTCCTCTTCGGTCGTCCCCGGCGTAAATATTCTGCAATCTGCACGACAACTCCCAACTCCCCCAAATTTCCTTCACCTCGAAGCATTCCGACCCGATCCCCTCCGGCCACCGCGTCCCGATGGCGGCGGCGGCGAACTTGATGCTGGCCATCCACGAGAAGAAGACGACGGCCGTCGACCTCTACCGGCCGCTGCGCCTCTACATCGCCTCCGTCTACTCGGAGCGCGACGCGGCCGCGGCCGACGACGACCTCTGCGCCGTGCGCGACCTCCGCGCCGCGGCGCTCGAGCAGCCATCCCTGCCCGACCCCTCCTCCCTCGAGCAGCGCCGCGACGCGCTCCTCGCCTACGGCCGCGCGCTCGCACTCGTCGAGCCCCGCTTCCCCATCTCCCCCGACCGCGCCCACGTCCACTCCCTCTCCTTCACCTGGCACGACGCCTTCAAGACCAACAAGAAGGTCGCCCTCGCATCCATCCACCTCGAGAAGGCCGCCGTGCTCTTCAACCTCGGCGCCGTCTACTCGCAGATCGCGCTCGCCGCGGACCGCTCCACTGACGTCGGGATCAGGACGGCGTGCGGTGCGTTCCAGAGCGCCGCCGGCGCGTTCGCGTGGCTCAGGGAGAGCGGGGTCGCCGCCAAGGCGGTCGCCGCGGGGGCCACCACGGTCGACGTCACGCCCGAGTGCGCAGCAATGCTGGAGAAGCTCATGCTCGCCCAGGCGCAGGAGTGCTTCTTCGAGAAGGTCATAGCTGGCGGGAAGCCACCCGTGCTATGCTCCAAGGTGGCACGGCAGGTGCGTGCTTACTTCCTATTGCTCGGATTGTTTTGTTACTGTGAACTTGTGGTGATGGCAATGTGTTAAGGGAGCTTATCTTAGAGTGCTCAGAATGCTTTCAACTTCTTTTATGCATGACGGGGACACTAGATACGGATTACCATTATTTAGGGAGCTTATCTTAGGGTGTTCAGGCTTACTAGCTTCAAAGAAGATACGGATTACCATTACATACACCAAAAACATACTCGAACCCTTTGCTAGTCCCAAAAACAGACTACATATCTTCCACAACATTTTATCAATGCTTGAGAAATTCATAACACCCCAACTCCTTAGGCTTCTGCACGATGCTGTCCGTGCGCCATCATGCTTGAGTCTTGACATGATCTTTTCCTTCAGGGCCAATTTTCAGAATCATCTCAACATCCTCTCGGCTACACTCCCCTTTCCGACAAACTCCTAAATAATACTTCCTTGACAAAGGCCATACAAATTTAGCAGCGGGACAGTTAAAGATAATATATTCCACAACTTTCGATTGATGGCAAACTTTTCAAATGTTGCCTTTCCAATTGGCCACCTGATTGGATTTTGCCTTATAACTGCTTTCCACGGAGCAGTGATTATATGATCACCAACCTTTCCTATAAAAAAAACGATTACCAACCGTATGTGAAATTGGGATAGCATGTTGTAGTTTTGGGGATTTGTCTAGTAGAGTGTTGATGTTAGGTGAGTTTTGATATGAAGACGAATGTTAGGAAATCTATTTATCTTGACATAATGATGAACTGATATCCCATGTGGTGACTTAATTGTTTGGTTTAAAACACATTTTCAAAACAATTGTTAGTGACTATTGTTGGGGGTCTTTATTGAGTGTAAGTGTGTAACTTTCAGTATGATTGATTTCTTGGCGTTACATGTCTTTCAATGGCAGAAGATTATTCTGTGCTATTGATTCAATCAATTATGTATAATCTGGCTCAGTTATGCTTTATTACGCGCCTAATCCAACACATCCTTAGTTCCTTACGCATGATATCACATTTCTTCACTTTTTTGTAACTTTGATGCTAGCTCATGTATTTTTTTAGGTGGGCATATTCTATGAAGAAGCTTATGCAGCACTAAGTGCATCTCCTCTTAGTCAGCACTTTGATAAGACATGGGTGTCTCATGTCCAGCTGAAGGCAGCTCAATTCTATGCTGATGCTTGCTATAGGTATTCACTGGATCTTCACGAGAAAGAAGAAATTGCTCAGGAGATTGCTCGTCTAAAGATTGGAATGAGTGCCTTGGCAGATGCTAAGAAGGCGGCCAAGGGTGTTGCTGTGCCACTTCTGGATTCTGTCAATAAATTGGAGAGTAACATGAAGACCAACTTGGAGAGGGCTATGAAGGAGAATGACCGTGTTTATTTGATGCGGGTTCCAGATGCTGGTTCTTTGGGAGCTCTCCCTGCAGCATCCCTTGTAAAGCCTACTTCTTTGGCTGAAACTCTAGATGCTACCAAGGAAAGGCTTTTTTCGTCACTTGTGCCTGATGGTAGCATGAAGGCTCTTTCTAAGTACACGGAGATGGTAGATGACATCATCCGGACCCAGGCAGAGAAATTGCAACAAGCTAGTGAGATCACTAGAGTCAGGCTGAAGGAAATGGACTTGCCTGATTCAATTCTTTCAATGGAAGGTAATATCAGTTTACCTTTAGATCTGAAGGAGGACGTTGAGGCTGTCCAGATAAGTGGTGGCCCTGCTGGCTTGGAAGCTGAGTTGCAACAGCTTAGGGATTTGAGGAGAGTCAATCAGGAACTACTTGTTGAAACTGAAGAGATGCTGCAGAAGGAGGCGAATGAAGATGCTCAATTTCGGACACAATTTGGGAGTCGTTGGACTAGGCCTCAATCAAGCACCCTAACAAAAAATATTCAAGAAAGATTGAACCTGTTTGCAGCTAATCTTAAGCAAGCTGCTGATAGTGATTCTCAGATTGAACGAGGTCTTAACGAGAACTATCCCTTGATGTCAATTCTTGACAGAAGACCCGTAAGATTACATTAAATTTAAAAATATCCTTAAGAGATTGGATGATCAGCCTTTCATATCTGTTTCACAATTAACACAATTTCTTTTCACTGTTTCCATCGTTACACATTGCTGTTGTATGTTTCAGATAGAGTCTGCACTTCCAAGTATTTCAAGGCCTATCATGTCTTTGGACGGGAATGAGGATGCTATTGTTGGAGCCCTTAAACAAAGCTTGGTATGTATATTGTTTTGTTGTGTCAGTTGGCGAACATTTAACTGGCCTCTTGTTTGAGCTTGGCAAAAACTAATTTTCATGTGTTAACACAGAGGCAACTGGAATCTCTAGGAGCACAAAGGGCTGGTCTTGAAGACATGCTTAAAGAAATGAAGAGAAAGGTATATCCCTCTCCTATTGTGAAACCTATTTGGATAAAGATTAAAGAGTACATTGAACTTTGAATCACTGAACATGCCAGTCTGGTTCAAGGTAACCGAACTTCCAAACTGCATGTTGAAGCCACTGAACTCATTTAGTGGTACACCTTGTTCATTATCATGCGATTCCAGGTACAACTGATGACATGGCACGTTGACTTGTACCACCATGGCACAGGGTATACATCTAGTGGCAAATACGCACTTAAGTAGGTTCACTTTTCGAACGCCGTTGACCAAACATAGTTTGCCCTCCCCACCACTTGGGAACAAGTGCCTTACAATTATTGCTGACTTCACTGCTGTAGGACCCAGACACCAGCATGTACCATAACTTCACCGCAGCTTATTGGGATTTTAGATACAGGAGAAAATTGTTAAATGTTAAAACTATGTGTGTTACAAATTACAATGGTTATGCAACTATTCATCATATGCACTCACCATGATGGCACAAAACGAAATGCCTGGCTGGCATGCTAATAACCTAGAGTTTTAGGGCCTGTTTGGTTGATGCCCAAGCTTGCCTCACTAACTTGAGCCTTTGGCCACACTTATGGCATGACTAACTTTGTGGCAATAGCATGTTGTTTGGTTGATAGCCACACTCTTACCTTAGCCACGGCAGAAGATGGCAAGTGTTTGGTACCCACATCTAATAACTGAAATGTGAAGAACAATGCTTTCGAGCATTCCATCAAGCACTTGGCTGGCGTGAGAATACAAGAGCTGGCCTGATGAACTCAAGGACCCAACAGGTTAGCAGTGCATGCAAGGCTCAATAGAATTTTAATTCATCAAACATTCTGCGGGCGTGAGAATAGAAAGCAAAGTACCTTTTGATGGTGCATCCATGGGAACAGGAGGGCACCGCCTGGGCACGCCAAGGATGTGCACATGCGAGATTCCCCCTTACGTGCTCCCCTCCCTCTGCAGTGGTTGCTACCTCGTCCGCCTGATCCAATCAGACGCCACCCTCCTTTTCCTGGTCCAGATCTGCACTGCCGCAGACTTCACCTAGCTTCGTTGCGATTGCCACTGACAGCGGCATCACCGTGAGCTCCGCTCAGCAGCTGCTTCTCCCTGTGGCCATCTTTGTCGTGGTGTCGTTGCTGGACAATAACAGTGTCATCGCCAGAGCTCTGAAGTTGCAGCGGAAAATTGTGGTGGTCATTTTGACCGCCACATCTTAGGCGAAAAAACTGGGGCAAGCTCACTCAAGACTGCCTAACTACGTGTGGCAGTACCAAGCCAAGCGCCTCTGTGAACGGCCGGCATGCCTAATATTAGTTGTGGCAAGTTTAAAACCACAACTTCAGTGGCCTAGATTTGCAGTTTAGGAGTTCAATGACCTACATAGTTAACCGGATGAGTTTGGTGGCCTGCAGTGCAATTTGCTCTTTGATAAATGATAATTGTGCACATAGACTGCCATAAGCTCGATAATAGAGATTGGATGTTTGCGTAAAAAAAATAGAGTTCGGATATAAAAGCAATTCTCAATGGACATTGATTATTTATGGTAGTCTTGTGCTAATACTAATCTTTGATATGCCACTATAAATTTGTGAGCGCTTTGCTTGTAATGTGCTACTGTTGTTGCAATGAGTAATTTTCTGCTATGTGCTGCTCTTTCAACCATAATTCAGAGGAGATCCTGCTAATCTGCCTTTCAAGTTTGTTAATCCATACAATGGCCGAATTTAATCCCAATCTTTCTTTACTTATAAAAATAGTGGTACATATTCCCTCATTGATTGTGTGCATCATGCATAGTTTCTTTTGTATTTTGCATCAGGATGATGTACTACCGAAGTTGATGGCTGGTGTTGGATCACACGATGACCTTTTTAAGAAGGAGATTGCAAAATATGATTCAATTTGTGCTGAAATTGCTGATAACATTGTGGCACAGGAACAATTGTTGCTACAAATACAGGTAAACTACTATCCCTGATAATGGTGCACTCTACTTTTGGGACTTCCTTTGTTCTATAAAGTACATGGTAAACATCATTTCTTCTAAGGTTCAGGCCTTTTTTTTGTTGAGAATTCTAAGGTTCAGATTTGGATATCTCATTAATAGTGTATGCATACTGAAAATAAGTACTCACTCTTCATTTTAGATACTGTTTAAGAAGTTAATTTTGTTCTCAAATGGACGTCCCTTTGTTTTCCCCCACATGTCCGTATTAAAATTTGAAAGCTGTATGGCATAAATATCACTGCTCTAGTCAACTCGGTTATTTCTACTGCATTTCTGTGTTTCCAGGATCATTTAACATTGATCTCTCTCCACTTAATTAAATATTGGAATTTCTACATACACTTTACTGCATATTCATATTTGGCTTTTGAGCTCACAGTACAATGAGTTGACCAGATAACAAAAAAGAAAACATCATAATATAGCTTGATTTTAATGCCAAAATAGAAAATATTGAGCAAAGTAATGAAACATTGAGATGAAAGAAGCTCTTGATTTGAATGTCAAATTCGAGGCAGCGCAAGGAGGTGATGATAGTTTTTTGTATCTGAATGCCATATTTTTTGGATTGGTTGCATGAAGTAAACTCCAAAATCAAAAGGCAGACCGAATAAATTTCAACAAGCTGGTATTTTATGGAATATTTGGAAAATTAAATAGAATGATATTCAGAAACGAGTCCATGCTGGCATACCAACTTGTCATAATGATCAGAGAGGAAATTGTTGTGAGGAAAGCTGCACTTTGAAGCTAACAAGCACTCTTCAGACTGGCTCAACCCTGCCTTCTCTTAGACCACCTCCCCTGCATCTAAACTTACCCGTTAAATGAATTGGCCGAGCTCCTGCCTCAACTCTAAACAAAAACTACATCAATTGCATTAATTGGATGGTAAAAACATGCTCAAGCAACCTTGCCTGGGACTGGATGCAACCACGGTTGTCCTCTTCTTAGCCTTGGTGAGTTCTACAAGTCCACATGGCAGTAAGCATGGCGAGTATGATTCGGAGACGGAGTGCAGAATTGGTGGTGAGCATGACCGTTGATGGTGTCTCCGCAGTGAGCAATGGAAGTTTGCCTCAAAGGGCACAGAAAGTGTCATCAGAGGTGTCATTGATTGTTGTTGGAGAAGAATTCAAGAAACCTGTTGAGTTGCTACTTTGCCTTGGGATTAGGTGGTGTAATTTTGGGTGTAATAAACTAGAGGGCAATCATGTCATAAGTTGAAGCATTATTAATTATTACATTGTTCTATGTGCAATGGTGTAAAAAAATCTAAAAGAGAATGGAGAGAGTAAGCAGAACCTTCAATAGTTTTAAATTAAAATGAGTGGATACTAGCAAAAAGAAAACCAAGATAATTAACAATTGTTTTGGAAAGTAGACTATAAAATATATTGCATTTCCATGTTCTTTTGTCCTTTGCCTAACACTACTTACATTCTGGACCCTTGCACAGGCACAGAATGAGCAATTTGCTGTTGTATTCAATCTGGAGGATTACAAAGGTACTATCTTAGATTTGTTCAGCAAATGAATGGTAGATATCATGCACTGTGTGAAGCTGGTTTTGTCATCATTCTTGAAACCAACAATTACAATAGCATCCTATACTTCCCCTAATCTAGATTGTGTTGTACTGGCAAGCGATTTGATTGTGATGTAACTATTCTTTTTCTTCTAGTGATGGGGCTGGGGTTGATCAGTTATTGCTTCGACATATCTGAGCCAATTTTAGCAATTTATCTGCTTTAGTTACCTATTGGTGTTCTGGTGCTTTTTGCTATGTATATACTTTGCAGGCTAGCTATTGCTTATGTTCATGTTGTCCCTTGTGTGCATCATGGATTTGTTTCAGTACAATTCATTTCAGGAATCTGCTTATATTTACTCCTATCCTCAAATCTTTAATTTGACATAAGATGTGAATAATAAATTTATCATTTATGCTGTCACTGCTTTATAATTTGAGCCGCAAGGTTCTTTTTTTTTTACTTTAAAATCATTTGGTGGAAATAGTATTGCAGTCTGGGTATTATCGTGTGGATCTTTTGTTTTAGATCTGTAAAAACCATAACTTTGTGAATGATGCCAATGTGCAGTGCTGATTTGACTTATTTTTCAGCTGCCCGTGAAAGAAGTTACAAGCAAATTGCCGCTGCTGTTGCTAAATACCGGGATACTAAGAAAAACATAAATGAAGGCCTTAATTTTTATGTGACTTTACAGGTATGCCATATGGGTGCATCTCCATTGCTTTTTGTATCCACATTAGATTATAAATGCATGCTGGTAACACCTCTTGGTAGGAATACTGATTGTATTTGTGAATGGTCCTTCCCTGCAGGAAGCAATAAGCAAAATAAAACAGCAGTGTGATGATTTTATACTTACCCGAAACATTCAGTGCCGTGACATGATCAACGACGTGCAGAGAAAGTTTGCAGGATTCAGCTTCTCTTCTTCCAGCCACTCGGCCATGCCGAGGAACTCTTCTGTTCCACGGGATCAGAATAGTCCATCACCACCACCGCCACATCTTCAGGCCCCCTATGCTGCTCCACCTGGAGGAGATTCAAGGCCTGCGTACTCTCAACCGGAGACGAGGCCTTCATACACACAGCCATATCCCTCCTATGGTGCTCCGCCGCCGCAGCAGCCACCATATGGTGCACCGCATCCTGGTCAGTACCAGCAGCCGCCTCATCAGCCGCCTCCCAGCCATGACTATGGCCAACCAGCATATCCCGGATGGCGCGGGCCATACTACAATGCACACCAGCAGCCGCAGCAGCAACCGGGGCCATATCCTCAGCCACCGTACAATGCTCCGGGGGCTTACCCTCCTCACCAGAGCAACTACTACAGAACTCAATGAGAGATCAATCAGGACTATCCGTTTTTGCTTCTTTTTCTCTGGATTGAGATCCTTGTGAATTTCTGGCATATTGACGTGCGGCTTGCAAGTTGGGGGTGGTGTAATATAATATCAATTGTGGCCAAGTCGGTTCATACGATAGCATGTGTGATTTGTGTTTACATTAATGTATTGGTTATAGCATGCACTCATACTCATGTAATCGCCATATAATAATGACTGCCGCCGTTACTTATACCATACTTGTATCTTTTTGCTCTTTGATTTGCGGTTTGCTTAGGTTGTGCGAAATTTTGTTATTTTTATATAGATCATTCAATATAATATCTTGTAAAAAAAAGTCTTTGTGGAATTTTTTCCTTAAATATCTCATTAGAATCGGTAACAATTTCTAAAAGATCTTAACTTTTGACTAAACCAAACCAAATCATGGATCAAAGAGGCCTAAGGGTGTGCCGTCCAATCATCCCTTCCTTCACGTCTGTTCATTTCTTTAAATTATTAAGCGGGGCTGTTATTTATTTATTTATAAACTAAAAAGAAATACAAAGTATTAAAAAAAATTTATTTTGTATTTTGCCTAATCATTCACAAAACACCAAAGTGTACAACCATGAGAAAACTGTTTATAATGCAACACACTAGATCAACACTTATCTAAAACAGTATTAAGATCAAATTGTATTTTTTTTTACCCGGATCAAATATTTATAGTACACGTGTACAATGCTTGTAGTGACACCATACTATAATTTTTTTTAACGTTATAAAAGGCACGTTATAAAAGGAAGCATCAGAACAGCAGTAGCATGAGAAGTTACCCTAGTTTTTTAGCCAAATGAACCTGAACAATGAAATGAACATGCATGCTCCAAGCCTCTACCTTTCTGGAAGTCCCGTGACCGCGAGGAACGAACCAGAGTGCAGACATCTTCCCCCACCATTTCCCATGGCTTCCTCCGACTCGTCGTGGGCATGCCCGCCGCCTTCTCCCCGCCCCCGTCGCCATTGCCGGCTACCGCTCGGAGCCTTGTGCCGCGTCGCCCTGAACCGGTATCGGCAGGGACGCCTCGGCGCGCCCTAGACGCACTCCGCATGTTCGACGAATTGCTGCCGCGCCTCGGCTCGTGCCATCAACTGCCTTCTCGCCGTCGTCGCTCGGGATGGCCCCGCGCTCACCGTCTCCCTCTTCAACCACGTCGTCCGAGCAGGCGACGGCGAGGTGGCTCCCCACATATGCACCTACGGCAACCCATCCTCGCCGGCTGTTGCTGCCGCGCGGGCCGCTTGGACCTCGCTTTCGCCGCCTTCGGCCAAGTCATTAAGGCTGGGTGCAGCGTGAACGCCGCCGTCTTCAGTCCACTGCTCAGTGGCCTCTGTGCCGAGAAGAGGACGGGCGAGGCCATGGACAAATCACATACTGCTCCGCCGAATGCCCGAGCTCAGGTGCAAGCCCGATGTCCTCTCCTGCACCATTCTCCTCAAGGGGCTCTGCAACGAGAGGAAGTGCCAAGAGGCGCTCGAGCTGCTCCGCTTGATGAACTATAGAAAAATTGGCAGAGGCAGCTGCCCACCGAATGTGGTGTCCTACAGCACTGTGATAGATGGTGTACAAAGCTTACAGCCAGATCAGTGAAATGCTTGATCAGGGGATTTCACCAAACGTAGTGACTTACAACTCAATCATTGATGGCCTGGTCAAACCTCAAGCAATGGACAAGGCCAAGGTGGTCCTTCAGCGGATGATTGTCAACGGTGTTCTGCCAAATAACTGCACATACAATACTCTGCTCCATGGATATTGCTCTTCAGGACAGTGGAAAGAAGCAGCTTGAATTTTCAACAAAATGTATAGAGATGGTCCTGAACCAGATGCTGTTTCGTATAGCTCACTGATGGACTGTCTATGCAAGAACAGAAGATGTGCAGGAGCTAGGAAGATTTTTGATTCTATGGTTGAAAATGGTCAAAAGCCTGATGTTATAACCTATGGCATTCTGCTCCATGGGTACGCAACTGAAGGTGGTCTTGATGATATGCATGATATCCTAAATTTTATGTTACAGGATGGTATAATTCCTGATCAGCACGTCATCAACATATTGTTATGTGCATATGTCAAACATGGCATGGTTATTGAGGCAATTTATTTATGTATCAAAATGTGGCAGCATGGATTGAAACCGGAACAGTAACACTTGGACTTTGCAGGATAAGCAGAGTGGATGATGCAATGTCACACTTCAATCGGATGATTTATGAAGGGTTAACTTTAACTTCTAATATCATAGTTTTTTTAGCACTCTTATTCATGGTGTGTGTACCTGTGAACGATGGGAGAAGGCTAAGGAATTATTTTTCGAAATGATGAATAGAGGCATCCATCTCGAAGTCACTGTCTTCAACAATATCTTGTACAGTCTATGCAAAGAAAGAAGAAGGGTCGCGGAGGCCCAAAATCTCTTTGACTTGATGGCACATGTCGGTACAAAACCTAATGTCGTATCATACACTACAAAACCTAATGTCGTATTGCTTAGCTGGCAAGAGGATTTAAGCGATTAAATCATTCGACGCTATGCTCTCAGCTGGCTTCAAACTTATTTTATCAAAACAGGCAAAGATGAATTACAAAAATAAGTTTATCCATATAGCTTCGTAAACTATGGTGTCGAAGTCCCGAATTATAAAAAATGCTCATAGTGCACCCTAATTTTATCAAAACAGGGCACTTGACTCCCTAAGGCTACCGACGGATATATTGTATTCTTGTTATTTTTAATATGCATGGTCTTCTAAATTTGATGGCTGTAAATAATACTGCTCTTGATCATAGTATCTGCAACAGTGACACACTGATATGTGCATATGATAAACGTGAAATGGTAGATGAAACAATGCTTGTCTATCTCTTATACAACGTGCCAGCGTTGCCCTTGCCTGCGTGACACGCGTCCTCCGCCATGTGCCGTCCTGCGCTTCGTTCGCTCCAGGTCGCCTTGCGCGCCGTTCACCGCGCGCTCTAGCCAGATCCGACGGCCGTGCGTCCTAACCATTCGCCTGCGCGCGTAGCACATACTGCGTCCTCGCCGTTCGCCAGCGCGCGTACGCCGGATCCAACGGCCCGCCGTGGGCGCGCGTACTGTCCTAGTATATTTACAAAATTTCGGCAGCAAGGATTGAGCCCTCATCTTGCATGTTGGTAAGAGTGATGATGCTATGTTGCAATTCAATCCGATGACATATCAAAGGTTGTTCCCTATCATCATTGTTTTAGGGAGGGACTACCCAACGGGATCCCGTCCAAGGGACTCCGACGGGATCCCTCCTCTCCTCTCGCGCACTATGCCTCCCCACACCTCCCCTCGCGCACTCCGCCTCCCCACTCCTCCGCCGTCGTCTTCTCCATTGCCGCCGATGCTCCACGCACTTCCGCCGCCCCGCCGCCTCCTTTCTCCGCCTCGGCCGGCTGCACCCTCGCCGCCAGCCACTCTGCCGCCCCAACCTCCTACCGCCGCGTCGTCGCCGCCCACCCTAACACGAGGGGATGAGGTGCGGTCCCCCCTCCACCGCTGGCCGACCACCTTCACCCCCCTCCCCCGGCTCCGGCAACACCACCGCCGCCTCCACCGCCACCCCGACGAACCCCACCCACCGCCGTGCCGCCTCCTTCCTGGCTGAAATCTATACCCGGCGGTGACCCCCACCTCAAACCCTAACCCGAACGGCCGGCGGCGAGGTCGGCTCCTCCCTCCTCTACGGCGCGAGCAGGGAAGGGGGAGCTGGACGCGGGGTAGACACGTGGCACGCGGGGGAGTGATCCCGTCCAGATCCCGCCCGGACAGGATCCCGTTCCCCAGAATTTCTCTTGTTTTAATGTCCTTCGTTCATGGTCTGTCATCTTTTTTTTTTCTTTTGCAAAAGGAGCGAAGCTACCATTCCATTACCATAACGGAAACACAAGAATAATTATTACAGACCGCCAACAGTTTTTCAAACACACGGCAGGAACAAGAGCAAGAGAACACAAAACACAACCAAATCAACAGAAAAAATCTTTCAATCTTCAGAATTGAGACCACTAGCAGCCCGCAGCAACTAGGAGGGATCAGCCGCAGGGTTGTCATTCATGGTCTGTCATCTGTGTCGGCAAATAGGATAAATAAAGGGATTTTTTATTTATTTTCGAATGATGAATAAAGGCATCCATCCAGACCGATCGACACCTTGTTTTTCCTCGAGACACTTGGTTATCTCTTGCAAGATGCTCACTTGGTTCTCTTGCAGGATGTTCACTTGGTTATTTTTTGCAGGATGTCAAGAACATCGTAACAGTCATGGTCTTGTAAAAAAACAACCAGGTCACAATCAGAGAGAATCGGATTAGACATTCCAGTCTCTAACCTTCAATAGTTGCCCTTAAAACAGTAGGTGCAAGCGTCAAGGTCACATGTTACAGAGCGCAGACAATTCTTGCCATTGGATCTTACATTCTGAAGGTCCCCTCGATATTTGTCACAAGAACACATCTATAACTTTTCTCGCTCAATCTAGTTAACGTGGCAACTATTTAACGTCCTGACAACACCACGGGAATTAATCTGCAGTTAACACTTGTGGCTTATTCTGTTTTCTGCCACAGGGCTAGAAGTCCCAGTTTGGATAATGGACAGTGCGGGAAGAACGGGACGTCTGTGTACTCTGACTGTTAGCACCAATGAAGCCTTGAACAAAGCTCTGTGCGGCTTTCACTTGGTCCGGCATACCATGAATCTCCATAATGGATTCAGAAGAACCAGGGTGAGATTCAAGTAACTTCACTCTTGCACCAGAGATCTGAGATAAGCACGAGAGCTTGCATGAGGAAAACTACTGGGTAATCAAAAGAATATGATGAAGACTGGATGGAATGGAACAAAAAGTACATAACAGATATACCTGGCGGATCTCTGCTAGATTGACACCACCAGTCCCTATAACTGATTCCAAAGAACTATTTGGGATCCTCAGCGCGACAGAGCTACTTGAGTACCTGCAAAAGGAAAAAAGGATCATCTTCCAATGAAATTTATCCATGTAAAATTCACACTTGTATTTTAGAAGAAACCAGTCTGTGAGAGCCATACCCTGTAACATTTGTCAGCCTTCGATAATCTTTATGTCCATGCATTTGTCCAGCAGCCTAAAGAGAATGAAATATTAGACCAATTCAGAACCTGATATTCTGCTGAGCATAAGTAGAAACAGGCAAGTGGGGTAAGAAATATATATATAGAGAAAGACAAAACACCCACAATCAAGAGAATTGGTTTACATCAACAACAAGGAAGAACAGCTCAACAACTAATGCAAGTGAACCATAATAAATGGATAGTACCCCACCACCTTGTCCACATTACAGAATGAATAGAAGTGCCACATAAGTTATGGCTACAAGAACGAATGTAGATTACCATAACATAAATGTGATTTTTTTCTTTTCCTGGAATCACAACCAATTAAAGAAAATAGGCATATGGCAACACTTCTATATGGTTCCAAGTTTCTAATGCAAACATACGCAAGGGCCATCGCCCATTTGTAAAAAATGGGGGTGCTGATGATTGAAAATGTACCTCAATATAATCATAAGCATTGGAATTTCCAGCTCTGGTGATGCCTAATTGTTGCGCATTACTATCCCCAGCTCTCAAGCGGCCTAACTGCTGTGTACCCCTACTAGAGTAGCTATCAGTAGGTATATGGCCACGATAAGAGCGATGTGACATATAATCCGCACCAGGACTAACAGGTGAGGGCAATTCTCTAGTGGGAAGGTAAGTAGATGCTTGATGTCTGTCATACGAAGCAGGCAGCAGAGGGTTCCTAACAAAAGGAGGACTTCCACTAGGATATTCCCGTTTAGAAAAGTAATCCACAGGATATGCAGGGGAAGGATCATGAGGTGTATTATTGTTCGGTCTCCCATATGGTATATTACTGGCAGGTTTTCCATATGGTGGTTCATTGGCAGGTCTTCCATATGTTGGTTCATTGGCAGGTCTTTCGTATGGCCAGTCATTGGCAAGCCTTCCATATGGTGCATCATTGGCAGGTCTTCCATATGGTGGATCAATATCAGGTCTTCCATATGGGGGATTGGCAGGTCTTCCGTATAGTGTGAATTCCCTGCTGGGCAAAATATTGACAGGAGGACCATCAAAAGGGGCAACAGGTGGAGGATTATTGGCAGAATTTCCATCTCTCAGAGTCCTAGTTCTAAGCCTTGAAGCAATCTCTGCGATGGCTTCTCTTGCAATAGCTGGAGGCCCAGCAACCTGAAAGCTTGGAACAGATGTAAATGCACAATCACAAGTTAACAAACGAAAAGTGCAGGTGTAAAACAATAAAGACATCTTGCTGATGCTATGATTGAATATAAATCACCTGCACAAGCTCCTCGTCAAAAGATAAATACTTTGGTTTATCTGCCTTAGAATAAACTCGGATTTCAGCCCCAGTTCGCCTTCTCATTTCAGTAATTACCTTCCCACCTTCCCCAAGAATACAACCAACTTTGTTTGATGGCACAGCAAGCCTAGTAGTCAAATGGCGTTTCTCAGAAGGCGTGCTTACTTTAGTATGGAGCAAAATAAGTGCCTCAATTGCTGGGGATATTGGATCAGTCGGAATCTGGATAAATACATGGGAGATCAGATTGTGAGCATTCATAATGAAGATTAGTATTGAAACATTATTATGACAATTAGGACAACCATCTGCATGTTACCTCCTTAGATGAAATAACAATCAACCTTTCTCCAGAAGCATCTTTGTCAACTTCTCGCACCTTAATGCAAGCACCAGTCTGCTGCTCTACCTGCCGAACATTGACCCCGTTTTTCCCAATAACTGGACCAATGTGCTCAGCAGAACATAGAACTTTAATAGAAAACTCTTCTGCGTCAGCGACCGGATACCGCAATGACCCGTTTATATATGGATCGAGCAAGGATATTGGTGGTGGATGATCAACATTTAGGTGTGGCAACATCAAATTTCCATGAGGTAACGGTGGTGGTGACTCACGCTTCCTTTGTGTGCTGGCATCTATAATGTCTTCAAGAGGTGGATTTTCTTTACGAGGATGTTCATGGAGACGAGTAGATATTTCATATAGAGCTTTTCTTACAAGAGAAGGTGCTCCAGATATCTGAAATAATATAAGCATCGATGCTTACATTCAGACACAGCTTGGTAAAATATAATTGAAAAATGAAACTATTTGTGTTCTTTTCAGCTGAATGCTGCTATTGTAATCTGAAAAGGTTGTGGGCACTCAATATGGGCCTTGGCAAGGTTAAGAAATTATTTAAAAAATAGTTTTGAAAACTTCAAGAAGAAACAGTAAGATCGTAAAAAAATGGCTGCAAAGAGATAAAGAGTTTGGCTTGTATAAAAAGAAGCAAATGCCCAGCTGTAGATTTTAATCTGGATGAAAGCTGAAAAGGACAAGACAGAGAAACTTGCCTAGTACGACAGATCAATAAGATCATATTGAGTTATTTGTTTTCGTAACAGTAATGCATGAATATGATTATGAACCCAAGTTAGCAGACACCATTACATAAGGCCATGGAACAATCGAAGCAAAGGGAATTTACCAAGTTGAACACAAAGATAACAAAGGATTTCTTGCTATTAAAACAAAGTTACCTGCACCAATTCATCTCTTTTAAGTGCGCATGGGGGAAGGTCTTCAGATGGTAATATTCTTATCCCTGCCCCAGTATCATTTCGCAATTGCTGTATAATAGAGCCACCTTTTCCTAGCAGGCAGCCAACTTGATTGCCTAGAACCAAAATCCGAGCAGTCACGTCATCAACGATTTCAGACCTCTCATGGACAACTCCAGCATGGGGATCTTCATCTGCTGCAATCTTATCATGTATCTTCAACAAGGCATCTTGAGCAAAACAATGGGGCTTCAAGTTCTCTAAGCCATCACTGGAAATGTTTTTAGGAACTTCATCAGCTTGTTCAGGCTGATTTTGGTAATTGAAGATAATAATTACTCTCTCATCAGCACCAGGAATAGGATCAGCAACTCTTATCTTTGCTTTAGTTTCCTCTCTAAGTGCCTTAACGATGTCACCACCTCTCCCCAAGACACTGCCAATCTTTTTTACTGGGCACAATATTCTGTAAATGGTTTCTATTGGCTGAGAGGACATAGATCCGTCATCATTGTTGGAGTTCAACCGTTTCCTCTTTCCACCATCTGAATTGGAATGTATCCTCTTTTTGGAAGTACCTGAATTATGCCGTCTAGATTTATCATAGTCCATCAGCACTGACTGTATAATTCACCTTTGTCTACATATAAAAAAGATTTAGATTTAACAATATAAACAAACAATCAAGGTAAAATGATAAGGAAATGCAGAAGTAAAGGGCACAGTAAACACTAGGAATAAAGATGTCTGATGATGAAACGTGCATAGCCTTGTAATTTGCACATATCTCAAAATTGAGAAATTTCCATCACATGATTGCACTATTTTGGTGTATGGAATATAGGCTAGTATGGGTTCTTTACAATTACATATGTATAGGAATAAAATTAGCTGTATACTGATCAAGTCATCTTGTCAAGCATGTCATATTAAGTAAAAAATATATTACTACAGTCTTACCCTCAGATTGATATATCATGCAAGCATGCCCCAAAAAAGGGATATCAGAGTAAGGTACCACACATAATTTTAAACAAGTAAAGGAGAACATTGACAAGTGAAAAAAGTAGAGACCATAGAGGCAACAAATGACTTTACATGAGATTAATTCACTTATATTGTTCACACAAAAAAAATAAATAAATAAAATAGCACAAAAAAGGTAACTAACCATCTTCCAATAGACATCTGAATGATCAAAACATGTTACGACATTATAGTTTTGTCGGACTCTAAACATGAAAATATCCTAGATGTGTGAGGGTAGAAAGAATACTAAGCAAGACAGCTAGGGCTTCCATTTATAGCAGCATAATCAGCATAAATCAAAGTCCTAAAAGTATCACATGCACACTACAATCCTCACCTCGACAAGGTCAACTATCTGTTAAAAATACATGCAAAAAAACTATCTGTTAAAAATGCATTAGAAGCAAAAGGCATCCTAGCATAAGTGATTTGCAGCAATCCCATGTAAAGTGACCTCTGTAGTAGCTTGGCTTTGCATCCATACATGGCAACAGATGAAGTGATAATTACACCTAATCAGGGGCCACAACCTAAGAGTCTAAGACAACATGGCAAATTGCCAGCGTACAGCTTCCTGCAGCTCTACTACATGTAACCGAAGAAAGCAATCCATGACTCCTATCTAACCACAAAAATGGGTCAATGAGCAGCTTCAGCATATCAATGAATTATCTGAAGCAACTCCACATATATGGTTGGCAAGATAAATGGTGCTTTCAAGGATGTGTGATTCATTCCCCTTTGACGATTCTGCATTCGGCTTGTGCTTTGGTTGTTTTTTGGACAGGACTATATTCAAAGGGCGACAAAGACACTTTACGGCCGGGAGTGGAACATATGAAGAAAATGCTTCAGAAGCTATCGAAGAAGCAGGGAGATGGGCATGAGTTGCTGGATTCTGAAATCAACAGTGGTGGAGGGAGGTCTACGGGGAGTTTCGATTAAATGCCTGGGGTTTGTGGAGAAGAAGTTTTTTAGTAATAGGCGGTTAATGGTTTGGGGTAATGTAACTGGCTGGTGACGTTTCCGTTTTGTTGGTTCTGGAGTTTAAATGTTGGTTGTTTCTTTTTGAGTTTATTTTGTTTGGAAGTCTAAGGTTAGTTAAAAGCAGTTTGCAGTGGGGGAGATACTTGTTCCTGGTTTCTAGCTAAACTTTGTAATTCTGTTCTTTGGAATGGAATTGGGGGGTGGGCCCCTTTTGCAACAAAAAAAAAAACTCCACATATATAGCCCACGACCCACGGTAATTTGCCATGCCAAAGAGGTAAAGCTGCAGTTTGACCTCATATATGAGCTCGCTGTAGCATTAAAGCTGGAAAATTTAATTAGGAAAAAACTGCAATCTCAACCTATATTCAGAAAATAGTGTGCCAAAGGTGCCAATTGGCCACAGAAGGTACACATGCACAGTGACATCTGCACAGAACTTCTAACCTGCGCAACTTCACCCACATCCATAACTGAATCCCCATTCTTCCCAGACAAATAATTGTTTTTGGGCTATGAGACACGAGCCATGAAACCTAGACACACAAGGAAAGAAAAGAAGGCCCGTTGGTCGGAGAAGAATTAAAGTAAAGAAAGGAGAGTTGGGCCGCGGGTTTAAGAAAATATGGCCGTTGGTTGAATGAAATTAGAGAAAAAGAAAAAAGAAAAGAAAAGTAATGGGGTGTGAATTTTGAATTGCATGTGTATTTTCCGCATTGCGAAATTACACTTTATCCACTGAAATTTATGAAAAGAAGGGCGCGGGCTAGGCATGAAATAAATATGAGAAAATAGGGGCTTCTGGACCAGTTTTGAACGGACCAGACCAAAAAAGAAAAGAATGGGCCGAGACAGACCGGAAAAATGGGGAATAAAACCTGTTTGCCCTGTAATCTTATGAATAAGTCCTTGGATTTCCTAGAAATTATGAGAGATTTTCTAGGCTATTATTTTACTGAAAAATCCTTGGCATTTAGAAAATTACATGAAGTATTTTTCTGAATTTAAAGAATATTGCAGAAACCCCTCTGAGAATTATGGAAGTTGCACTTAGCTTTTCCTAAGCATTGAAAATTCCATAAAGCCCCTTGGAATTAGCAGAAATTGAAGAAAGCATATATTCAGGCATGAAAGCATCCTGGGAGTTCTTTTTTACCCCAGTTTTGGATTTGCAAGCTTATTTAGCTAATGTTAATTACTCTTATGCGATTATCTTTTGAAGTTGCTTTTGTAATTATCAGTTTTTGCCTGTCTATTATATGAATTGGTAATGGCATACACGTAGGAATATGGGATACACATGAGAATTTATTAATTGAAGTCTATATAGCACCACTCTCTTTTCTAGATTACTTAGTGTAATCTTATGAATGAATTTTGAAATATGAAATTGTCGGGTATCATAATTTATGAATTTAAGAAACTGGCCTCTTGTGGCCTAAATCATCTCACTTGGATATAAAACATAATGATTGTATTCGGTCCCTAGAAACCCAACACTGTCCATCGGTTTAGGTCCCTGCAAGGGAAAGAAACCTACCGATAAACAGAACGAAAGCACCGCACTTCTTTATGCACCACCTTCTTGCCAAATTTTTGCATGTATGGTTGTGGGGGAGCACATTGATGCTATATGCTGCACTTGAGAAGTGGCTTATGAAGCTCAAACATGCTATCTTGCCATAAGCATAACAGGATTTGATGCACATAAGGTTTGCATACTATAGAATTATGACCGAGTACAACTCAATATGCATAGAATTTATACGATCCCTCTCTATGTGACAAGATCACAAACGAGGGGATTCTACCTCCCACTTTTCACCTCAGTGCAATTAGAGCAGCTACTAGGGATGACAAGCCCATTCGTTGGAAGAATGGAATGAAGGGAAATTATAGAAATTGACCTAGAAAAGAAAGTCCATAGTCCAAGTGACATAGAATATAAGAATAAAGTCACATAATGCAAGTCACATGACCACTAGGTCAAGATGTGCTATAAATATGGGATTTAGGGGCATTGGTCGAAGATTCGCCGCAAACCTATTGATGAAATTGCGGCTTATTAGACCAGAAAGAATTTCAAAGCTGTAGAGGTGTCTCACTGTGGCTAGAAAAGAAACCTTTTGGTAAAATACACCTATGAAGAGACAACTTTGCATCGCCTCTTAATCGTATTGAAGTCACAAGATGTGAATAAAGAAGAGAAGATCTCGACAAATAGAATTGACGCTAAGAGAAAGTGCATAATTGTAGCATTTAATTATGCAAGAGTTGCACTATTAGTTTTCTCCCTGTAGATTGGTCGATAATAGACATTTATGAATTTTAACATGAAGAATCTGAAGCTCTCGAAAAGCACACTGTTTGCAAGAAAGAATTGAAGCTCTCGAAGAGCAAATCTTAATTCTTATGTTCATTATGAATTTATCCCTTATTTCAATATATACTTTGAAGTTGCAGTCAATATTGAATTATATGAATTATGAATATTGCCATTGCCTGATTGCAATTATGAATAGAACTAGTGTAGTGCCCTATGGACTAACGAGGCACTCCCGGTTTTGAATTTACCGGTACAAGAATAAAGAATTAAAGAAGAAGCCGAAAGACATGCAAACGAGCGTGCCGAAGGACGTGCAAACGAGCATGTGAATGCGCACATCGGCAACCATCTAAAGATCCTTACTCCCGCAATTGGGAAATAGCGGTGCTGAGCAAGTGATGGTGCAAGAAGCACAAGTGCACGAAGCACCCCATGAAGAAATGACCATAAATTCTATGCACTCCGAGGATATATATTGAATAGAATAACAGCCAACGTCGACATATACTTTGCAAAGAATATTGACAAACCAATTAAACTCGATTCTGAGCCTACATCTCTTTTGAGTGTAAGACACGGCTGGACCGAAAATAATGTAAGAAGGCAATCACCGCGGAACTATTCTCTGAACAAAGGAGAAGTGTTTAGGCCTCTGCGCCGCACATTCCCTCGTGTATGCCCCGTGGGCCTTTGTTCGAAAGGAGAAGTAAAAAAAATAAAGTGGTATGGTACAAAGCAAGGCTGGTAGTAAAATGTTTCACTCAGCGCCTTTGCGTTGTTTATGAAAAAACTTATTCCTCGGTCATGGGTAATGTAACCTTTAGATACCCTTATCTCAATGGCAGTTCTCAACTGAAAGTTGAGAAAGAAAATGAATTGGATGGATGTTGTAACTGGAAAGAGACTTGGATGGACTTTTATATGAAGATACATGAGTATCATTGTTCTGAACCGAGATAGAACGAATAGAAATCTATATTATGTAATCCTTTGCATTACCATACAGACTGAAGAAAAGAATAAAACACATACTTGAAGTATGTGAAAGAGACGAATGGATTGGCCATTGCAGCTTAGGTTAACACCTTGAGCATATGCCAAATGAATCTCGCTACACCAGTCAATTTACATGTTGATCGTGTTGAAAAGGATTGATTTTAAGAAGGTGTATCCACGAAAACCCAATGGTCGGTCGGTCATTTCTTATAGACATAGACATGTATAGACCTAGGGATGAGGGGGAGGATGTCCAGAAACATCAAGTTCTGTATTAGAATTTGAATGGCTCATATACCTCGTGAATAGCATACGGCAGTACAATGCATTTGCCGGCTGTACGTTGCAGTTACCGTTAATTTTATCAACTTGGTATAATGAAGAGCACAAGAAGGACATTTGAAAGAATCAAGGACATCTTTCGATACCTGTAAAGAAAGAGAAATCTTGGAATGAAAGAACCAAGATATGGATATGAATATGTTTCCTATGTGGTAAGAATTGAAATTATGAAGAAGTCATCGAAGCAGACTCTTATGTCAATATCGGCAAACCACTCGGAAATCATAGCAGTGAATGAAGCCTATTATAAATATGCATGGCTTTGAAGAAGGTCATTCCACATTTTCAGTCATGTGGATTGTACGCTGAGTGAACCCCTAGTATCAATTATAAAAATAATGCAGCATGTGTCGCACAATTGTAGACTGGATATATGAAGAGAAATCTATTAAGTATTTGAACCCCAAGGAAAGAATTAGTTTTCTGCATATTAAGTCATTTGAGAATATAGCAGACTTATTAATAAGTCACTCCTGCATCTACTTTTAAAAGATGCGTGAAAGGAATTGGAATGAAAAGATTTAAAGAAGTGCAGAATTCAGGGAAAGAAACTTCACATATTATGAATTGAAATCTTGAACACGAAATTCGAGTACCCAACTTGAATGAATGAATATATGAATACGAAGAAACGTTGGGTGGATCTGTACTCTTTTTCCCTTAAGTGAGTTTTCAATGAAGTTTCTTACGTGAGGTTTTTAACGAGGCAAATCCATGCCCACAAGCAAACGTATGCTATGTACTCTTTCTTTAACATTTTTCCCATTGAGTTTTTGTGGAGTTTTTGGGACATATGCATCACGCGGCATGGTCCAAGGAGAAGTGTTGAGGAACCGACACGGCTAAGGAGTGAGATCTACTTGTATGGACCAAGCCGAAACCCTAGCACCAAGCATAAATAGGAGAGGTTTCAATCTATTATGTACCCTGAGAAAAGCAATAAAGAATCCTTCCTCTCCTACATCTCTGTGTTCATCTGTGATTGTTCTTCGTCGTTTACGATCTACGCACTACTAGGCAATCTCGGACTACACCCAGTAGCGTGGTTGTCTAACAGTTTGCACGTGTATCCGTTTGTAATAAAATGGAGCAGCTGAAAACTCAGGGATATTTTAAAATAAAAAATAGGATTGAAGTAAACGAAAGGAAAGACCTTTGCGGTGCACTTACTCTCCACATTCCTCTCCTTCCCCCCTCCAACTAGTAACACCCTCTCCTTCTGCGTCATCCTACTCTCTCTAAATCCTCTCTAGTTTGTTGGAAGAAAATTTAGGCGGGTTTTTTAGCCGCTCATAATTGGAGCGAGGGCGATCCTGAGCGGAGGTTGAAATTCTTCGCTCCACCATAGCGAAGAAAAATCCTGGCTTTTAATGACAGCAGACAACACTGATGGCCACCAAGCGCGCGTACAAGCTCCGTATCCAAATTCTTGCACCGTGGATTGCACCAGTCTCCGGAAGTCCGGATTTCGAATTGGAGCCTCTGAATCTCAAGCCCACTTATTCTTGCCTGCTTGCTTGAATCGGCGGTATTAGGTTCTGCTTGAGTTTGGCCCGCGTCGCGGTGATCGAATTCGATTCAAAGAAACTGCTTTTAAATCTTGGGTTGTTATTGCTTTTGTATTGTTTTTTTTTCCTTTTTGTACTTCTGATTGAGTTGAGTACAGTGTTGGTATTGAGTTGGTTCAAGGAACCAATTTGACATTGTGAGTTGCTATTTTTTTTGTCTTGCTACTTTGACCGTTCATTATCATAAACGAGTATAGCTTTCTGCTTAAGTATGTTTCTAAGCGAACTAGTACGTACGAGTAGTACAAGAAATGAAATGCCTTGCTAGGAAATTTGACTCCCGTATTATATTATTTGCCATTTCTTGGATAGTTTGTGCCAATGCCTTTATCTTTTGTGAAAATCGGGAAGGTCGTAGAAAAATCTGTGAATAACATGTTCTGTAGTTTTTTTAAAATCGAGAATTTAGGTGCTAGCATACCATGGACGGTGCGGTTATTGAAAATTGAAATGACCTTAGTTCACGTAAGCTTTGGATTCAGTCTATTGTGTTACCCTGTGGAAATGTATATTCTTTTTTTTTATATATAAAAAGTGAATTTTGTAATAAAAATGAATCATGGTAATCTACCACAGTATATCATGTTTCCTTGACAATGACCAGAGGAGTTTGTTGCACATGCTTCCGATGTAAATTGTGTCAAGTTTGGGAGGCGGACATCAAGGATCCTCATAACTGGTGGGGAGGATAAGGAGGTCAATCTTTGGGCTGTAGGGAAACCCAGTGTGATCCTGGTAATGCAACATAGGGGAATAGCGGATTCTATTGCTTTGCACTGGTTCGAAAATTTTCTTTTGAAGCCAGTTACTTGTCTACATAGAAGTGAGGGTGACTATGTCTATGACAAATGACAATTATGCATTGCAGAGCCTATCCGGCCTCACAAGTCCAGTAGAATCTGTGAGCTTTGACTCCTCTGAAGTTATGGTAGGTGCTGGAGCAGCAAATGGAACAATTAAAATATGGGATGTGGAGGAAGCAAAAGGTATGAACTAGTCCTCGATTACATCTGGTTGTATTTCAAACAAAATGGTGCTTTGCAATTGATTAATGCAATTATATATGGTCTAATTGTGTACAGTCGTTCGAACTTTCACCGGGCACAGATCAAATTGTGCATCTCTTGATTTTCATCCTTTTGGAGAATTCTTTGCTTCTGGATCTTCCGACACAAACATGAAAATATGGGATCTTCGGAAGAAAGGGTGCATTCACACATACAAGGGTCATACCCGACGAATTGATGTACTTAGATTCACTCCTGATGGTAGGTGGATTGTTTCTGGTGGGACTGATAACTCTGTCAAGGTAAAATTTTGAGCATGTCCATTAAATATGATGCAATTTCGTGTTCCGAAATAGAGGGAATAGAAATTTGCTGGCTTGTCCATTCTACCAAGTCGACATATTTTTATGCTTACAACACAGCTTTTGTTAATAAATAGTTGGTAGTATTAACAGGAAAATTATTATATTTGTTGAGTCACTGAATCACTTTTGAACCATCTTTATAGGTATGGGATTTGACAGCTGGAAAGCTCTTGAATGACTTTAGGCTTCATGAAGGTCCAGTTAACTGCTTAGATTTTCACCCCCATGAGTTCTTATTAGCTACAGGTTAGATGGACAATATTATATAATAATCTTGTATTAAATATCCTTATTTTTAGTGTTGGATAATTACTCTTTGTCGCTTCTTAGTCATACATAATTTAGACTTTTTAACATGTTTCTTGCTTTTTTAAAAAAACTTTTGCAGGCTCAGCTGATAAGACTGTTAAGTTTTGGGACCTGGAGACTTTTGAGTTAGTTGGTTCTTTTGAACCAGAGGTATCATGCATTCATTCCTCCTAATTAATAATATTAAAAACCCAACTCCCCAAAAATGAAGATAGATATTTGATATTAAAAATATGAATATCATCTAGGATTTCAAAATCATGGGTTAACACTTTTCATTTTTTAAAAAATAATGTTCAGTCTTGAGTGCATCGGATTATGTGCTTGGCTTCAATGAAATGCAATTCAAGCTAAGTTCCATCATTATGAATTGTTTAATGTCTTTGTAAATTGTAAATTTGTAATTAAAAATCTGAGCCTATTACTAAGAGTCAAGGGAACACAGGCTGGCGTTTGGTGTTGATTTCATGTGTTTCTCGAAGGCATGAAATGATCACAGATAGATGTTACTCCCTCCGTTCCAAATTGTAGTTCACTGTTGACTTTTGGATATTTTATTTGATCATTCGTCTTATTAAAAAAATATATGTAAATATTATTATTTTGCTGTGATTTGTTTTATCATTAAACCTATTTTAAGCATGACTTCTATTTTTGCATGCTTGCACTATTTTTTTGAATAAAACGAATGGTCAAAAGGCGTCTCCAAAAGTCAACAGGGAACTATAATTTGGAACGGAGGGAGTACTATCTAATTCATCATGCCCTCTTATTGGTGTCTATCATCAAGCTTATAAAGGTTGATATTTATTCATTTCAAATCATCTGTTACATTTAAGGTATTTTTAAATGGGGTATCTTGGATATGTACATTTTGAACTCTGATGTAGATGTGTCAGTTGGTAAATCTGATCTGCCTGATGGTACATATCACACCATTTTTTTTAAAAAAATTATGGTTATTTTTCTCTAATGATTTTAATATTTATTCACTACCCATTGTTGTGTTTCCTGGATATAACTAATTTTTTCAGCTTAATGCAGACCAGTCGGGAATATTTTGTGCCGGTACAATTTTTGATCCTCAGCTTCTTTGTATCATCTATATTTTTGTATAGAGTGAGCTTGTTGCCAAAAGAAGTCCTTGAGCTGTAAATGAAATAATCTGTTAGTTGTCATCCTTAATTTTGCAGGCTAGTGTAGTTCGCTCTATGACATTTAACAGTGATGGTAAATCACTTTTTTGTGGATTACATGGAAGCTTAAAGGTAGATGTTCTATTGACATATCAGCATCCTCATTTCAAACTTTGATGAATGAAATAAAAAATAAAGTTAATTACTTATTATCTTTTTGCTTGTAGGTTCTTTCATGGGAACCCATCATATGCCATGATGTTCTTGATGTTGGGTGGCCCACGTTAGCCGATCTAAATGTTCTTGAAAGAAAACTTCTTGGTTGCTCATATTACCAAAGTTGTGTTGGAATATGGGTTGTGGATTTAACGGTATGTATTATGATTCTATACTTAATAGAATTTAGTATCTTAGGAGTTCAGCTGGTCTGATACGACATAGTATTATATTTCAGCAAATTAGGCCATATGTTATTAGTAATGCTGAAGCACGTGCAGTTGGAGGTGTAAATAGGCCAATACAAGACGATAATAGCATATCATCTGTGTTGGGAAGGTTATCATTTACCAGAAGCACAGGTAGTCTCAGCAATTATCACTTACCCTTAATGCTTATATTCACCTTGTGCTGTAGTTAAGGTCCTTCAAACTATTAGCTTCAATTTTTTTTTGATCGAAAGCTTCATTTTTTTTGAAACTTCAACCTGTGAAATTCCTTGTAATACTGTGCTCAAACAAGGGCCTGTTTCAAATGAAATTCCGATCCCAACTTCTTCCGCAGTGACGAAGACATTATCAGAAGCACCTGGAACAGATCTTCGCCTCATAAGATCTGATTCTATTCCTCTTCCTTCTCCTAGGGTTAGATCAAACAAAAATTTGTTTGATGACCAGAAGAGAAAGCCAGCTGATGGTGTGCCTTTAGCAGAACCAAGAGTTCGATCCAAAGTGGATGTCTCTACAAGTGCTAGAATGTTCTCTCGTTCCTCAATAGCACCGGCTGCTCCCACATATAGACCAAGGTCCAGTTCGTCTCCTAGGGTCTCTTCTGTACCTGTTGTTGTTCCGAGGCATAACTCTAAAGTGGACGTTGATTTAAATCTCATTAAAGATGCCACTACTGACTTGCCGGTCGCTGAACCTCAAAAAATAATAAAAGCGGATCTTGCTGTGGATGATGGCAAAGAATATGGTAATTTGGTTCAGTTTATTAATTCAACGGGTTCAGATATGGATGTAGAAATTGGCTGTCGAAGAATCACTGGTGATGTTAATTATAAAATTGTCCCTGGCACTAATTTGTGTGCTAATCTGGATCATGAATTTAGAATGAGGACTCCTGAAAGTGAAAAGGTGCAACAAAACATATCTCAGTCCAATCCTACTAGTTCAAAACGAAAATTTACAAGAGAAACCTTAGGGTGCACTGAAAGTGTTGACTCTAATGAAATCGGTGGCTGGTTTGATGATTCTGGTTTAGAAAAAACAAAATTTGTGGTTGGAAGGAATCTAGAGTTTCCCAGTGTGAACAAAAAAGCAGTGTTTGTATTGAGTCACATGATGGAGTCAAGTGAAAGCCATAGTGTTGAACAAAGTAAGTGCTCCAATTGACCTGATATTATTTTGATTTCGATTCTGTTTAGTATTATCACCATGCATTTTGTTGGGAGAAACAGGACTTTCTTCTCCGAATTATGAAAGAAGACAATATACACTCACATTAGATGGCTCGGTATGTATCACTTCCAATTCTTTAGATTATGCCAATTGGTATGCTTTAGTTCTTTTTGTTGATATCAGACCAATATTGCACCCTATCTTTACTGTTTTATGTAGAGGAGGTACTCTTCGATCTTTGGAGAACAGAATGCTTCAGCTAGTGATGAAGATGCTATAGCTGACCTAATGGAAAACCATCAAGAATTCATTCTTCTAGTGAAGTCTCGGCTAATAAAATTAGAGGTTAGAAAGGGGATTATAATCATCTACAGCATTTACTGCCATGAGATGTAATTATGTCGTAAGCAATGCTAGTCACTGTTGTGAATATGATCTCTAACTGTCACCATCTGATGTATGTAGGTGGTTTACCGGTGTTGGAAAAATAATGATATAAAGGGCTGTATTGATGTAATGCAGAGAATTTCGGATCATGCTGTGTGTACTGTGCTCGCTACTATTCCACTATATGTAGTTCCATCCATTATAGTGACTGATGTGCTATTCTACTGCTCTTAAAGGTTACTGCTGATATAATTAGCACTTTGATGGAGAATACTACTAAATATATCACCCTAGACATTTGTGCTTCAGTCTTAGCTCTTGCCTCCATCCTTCTTGAAAGTATATATGACAGGTTTTTTTTGTCTCTCTTCTCGTTTATGCATTCAGAGCATTATAATTTTTTACCTTACTGTTGTACATTGGATAAGATTGCTTGACTGAACACTTCACACCTATTAAAGTTTCCTTTGAGGCCTAGCCGCGTTGTGATGGGACACTTGTACTCGTATTTGATAGTCCCCCTCCCTGTAAAGGTGTGGAACTCTGCAGCTATGCAGTTACCGGTTAATTGGATGTGCTGTTCAGCAGTGCTAACAGACGATTGAGGTATTAGGTATGTGGTGTTCACTCAAACTGCACCACTAGCCGATACTTCTGTTAAAGACTACTGACGACCTGTGCAGATATCTGTTTCAGTAATCAGTAGAATACGCACTGTTGTATTTTGTTGATTCACTTTATTTGTATGTAGTCCTTTGGACTAGTGCCCATTAAGTGCAACGAGATACCACACATGACTTCCTTCAGTGACAGTCCCACTTACATGATTTCTTCAAAGCATTTGCCCTGTGCATCCTTCTACCGCTCTTGCACTGTTATTTAAAAAGTTTTGCATTCATAGTTCATACAGTTCCAGTAGTATTAGAAGTAACTGACACTATGATATAAACTGTTGTAAGATGGTGCCTACTGCTTTAGGAAACAAACATGGTGCTTAGTTGATTGGTACTTAAAAGGTGTAAACATGGTGCTTAGTTGATTGGTACTTAAAAGGTGTGCATGGGCATCTGCTGCTGCAGGCATATGAACATTGGCTTGGAGATGATTCTGAAGCTTGTCAAATGCTTCGGTGCTACTATTTCTTCAACTTTGTTGGCTGCTCCACCGGTTAGTGTAGACCTCGAAGCAGAGAAGAGGTATTTATCTTCTCCTTCCATCTCGCTAGAACGATCTTGGTTTATATACATACAATGCATTCACGTCATCTGTATATATGCTGCTAGGTTGGTGCGGTGCAAGCTATGCTTTGAAGAATTTAATAAGGTGAACGCCAATCTGTTCCCACTAACATGGTAAGCACGTGCTTCAACTTCAAAAGGGCTCTGGTTTCTACATTCTGGAAAAATCTCATTAGCTATTTTTTGAACCGAAAATTTCATTTGCTATATAAAAGAACTAAAAATGGCACATCTATGCGTCATTTGGAAGGCGGCAAGGCGAGGTTGGGAGATTAGCACAGGAGCTGAGCCTTTCTCTTCAGGACATCTTTTAATTGTCAAGCAGATGGATGGTATCAGGAGCTGAGCCTTTCTCTTCAGGACGGTGAAATTTCACCCTATACAGCAAATATATAGGGATAGCAGCTACGATAGGAAATACACATGCCCCATCATGGGCAAAAATGTACAGCACTTTGTGGTGTTATTTGATTTACAGACAGAGAGCCAAATCTGCACAAAGTTACCTTTAGTTAAAGAGCCCTTTTGTATGTGTGCACGCCCTCGTGTGCGTACGTGTCTGGCAAATGCATATATGCCGTTTTCAGCCCACTATGTTGACTGTCGAGTATAAGCACAAGAATTTCTATTTAAAACCACGTGAACAGATATCTTTCCCCTTAAAATACAGGATGCGAAAAAAAAGCTATCTCAAACACGCGATTTTTCCCTTAAAATACACAGGATGCGAAAACGCGATTTTTTTACAAAAAAAGGCGGTGGTTTGCCATAGAGGACGCTTGAGCCTAAGCGGGCCTGGGGTGCAGCGGCCCGTTGTCCTTCCACCGTTGGAAGCGGGCGGTAACGCTGCTCTGTGAAACCAGCCTCACGCGATCTCCGCCACTTTAGGTGCTGTGATGCCAGAAGCCTTCGCTCCGGCGCCTCCAGGCCCACTACGCAACTTGGAACGGGCGGGCCGCAGATCGCACCCACAGGCCCAGGCACAAGTGCCACACCAGGCATCCACGCCACCCACATGCCCCCGCTTGGGTTACAGGCCCTCGCTAGTTGGCCCGGCAATAGAAAGGGGACGGGGGTGGATATTTAAGTTGGTGTGTCGCTCTGAGAACTACCGAGGTGGTACTAAACAACACTGCAGCGCGGTTTTTTTGACCCGGGGGACGGGGGTAATGGCTTTGTCTATTCTGGGCCACATTCTTGGTCTCTTGGGCTGGCCTTTTCTGTTATTCCTCAGCGATCTCCCTCGCGGCATCCCTTGCGATTTTGTAGATGGGCGCAATCATTTTAAAATAAACCTGAGTCGTGCGTTTTCCTTTTCAGCTTCTAGTTTCAGATCCCAAATGGTTCCCGTATAGCAGCATCAAGAGCATCTCCAGCAGGGGATGCAAATTGGTCTGCATCAGCTGATGCTGCCTGCGTCCGCCCGTGTCCCGCGCCCGCCCGCCCCGATTTGCATCCCCTGCTGGGATGCTCTTATAATCCGATAAATCACTTTACACTCGATGCAAGAAATTCCTTCCTTTTTTTTTACTGATGACATTTGCATAATCTTTTACTGATTTGTGCAAAGACAAGTCCCACTAGCCTTTTCTTTTGTTACAATCAGATCTTTATGCTTTGTTATTTTCAGCGGTCCAACCGCTGCAGTTTGCAATCAGGTGATCAGGTCACTTTAGAACCATAGTGATCAAGCAATTTGAACAGTGTTTACAATGGTACGTTCTACGTTGGTAACTCGTTCAACGCTGCAGACTATTCATTAACACAAGTATATGATCAATTGACAGCGTTAAATCATCCAGAACAGACATTCCTTTCACAGATTGCATGAAACACATAAAACCTGAGGAGATCATTAAATAAAATCACTCCCAGCATAATCGCATACTTCTATGATCCTATCCACCGACAGCAGGGAAAAACCATGGGATAAAATTGGGCCATTGAATTCTCACCACTTACACGCCATAGTCAATATTACAAGTTTTTTAATGAAATAAAATGTAATCTTGGTAACAACCACAAACTCATCAAGTTCGGTTAAAAGATGGCTGTCCAGATGGAGGTTGAACAGGGGGAGGTGGAGGAAGTGGCATCTGCATCTGCATCAACATAGGCATTTGTGCTAGAACACCCCTGCCATCGCCACGGTCAGCTTGGCCTGAAAGATCCCTACCTGGCATTCCTGGATTCATTGAGCCGTCAGGAATAGCCCCAAAACCAGCTTGCATGAATGCCATACCACCACCTCCCTGAGGATCACTTACACCTTCAGGCATTCCCTGCCCAAGAGGCATTGACTGAAATGGATGATTTCCCATCAAACCCATGGCCCATGGGCGTTGAAGGCCCTCGGGAAAGTTTAAAGGACCAGGTGGAGGTTGAACTCCTGATCCTTGATCCAAACCAGCATCTGGTAATTGCATCTGGAAAGGAGCATTAAAATACTGTGGATTTCCATCTTGTTGCAGAGGGGGGTAATTGAATGATGCGTTGGGGATTAACGATTGGTTCATATTCACGGGCATCACAAAATTTGGCTGGGGAGGAATTGGAGGGAACATGAATGGTGCATTAGGCATCACTTGCTGCTTATCTTGAGCACCGTGATCAGATTCTTGGCGAAGCGGGGTTGTCCCTGGTGCATTTTCAGGAGCCCAATTATAGGGTCGGTCAAATCCTTGAGGTGGGATGCTATCAAGTTGGGCATCCCCTGGTGGGTATGGGTGGCGACCATGGAAAGATGGTGGTTTTGCTAGCATAGGGGGCCTCATTGGGGTTTGTTCCCTGGATTGGTGGTAGCGAGACCGATCTTCACGATCTTGCATGTGAGGACTTGGCGTGGGCGAAACACCCCGCCTTGAAGGAGCACGTGCAGTAGACATTTCGGGCATTTGAGATTGTCTTTGGCCATCCCCTCCAGAAGCACGGGAGATATTAGGAGCTTCTGACTCATTACGCTCTTCCTTCTCAGGATTGGTTTGGAGGAGGTTAGCATGGGCTTCAGGTACATGAGACTCAAAATCTGCTTTCTTCAGGAAAGATTTCAGACACATTGGCGCAGCACAGATAAAAATCCCTTCCATCATTTTCACAGTCTGGATCTTTTGAATGCGCTCATCACAACTGCAGCAATACGATAGTCTTAGATAAAGTTGATCGTAACCAAAAAGCATTTACCATTTACTTACTGTTAATTGAAAATTGTCCTTCTAACCAAAAGGTGTAGACATTGATGCTAATGATCAGCACATCCAATGCATATACACAGCAATACGCCAGGATTACCAAAAATGAATTGACAACAAATTGTAAAACATACTGAGCCTACTACTTACTTACTAGTTGCTAATATATCACATGTTCTACTTAGGTAAAACTCCTTTAGTAAGCAAAAAAACACATGATAAGAAAAAACTATCACCAGCTCTTATCATGTTGTGCTGATAACTCACTGAGTTACTGCATGCAACACTAGCATGGACTACTGTCTGAGTCAATCAATAGCCAACAAGAAGAGAGAATGAGACAAGATTAAGACATTTTTGGGGAATAGAATGCTTACAGATAACAGCTGGAATCACTTCTTGCACAGGTTAAACAGAAAGCATGTTCACAAGGAATCTGAAAAAAAAAAGTCATAGCTCTATTAGCAAAAGAACTATAAAGTGAATCTGTGAATAAACACAAAAAGAGACTAAACCATTTGGGCAACTGGTAAAATAAACCATAAAAGTTCGAAGAAATAAATATTTAATGTTGAACAATCACAATGAAAAGGATGATTGTGAATATTTGAATACAATTAGGTTCATTTCACTTATACACTACTTTGAACCAAAAGAACCCAAAAGTGCACCGCCACCCCACCCCCCAATGCACCCACACCCACACCCACAGTACGACTACTCAAAGCATATAAAAAACTCAACCAACTGGTACCAAAAACTCATCTCAAGATACAAATGGGTGAAAAGTAGGTTCGGCATTAAATAATTAAACAGTATAGAAACATCCATCCTACAGGTCAACTACCTGTAATCCCCTAAACCAAATACTAATACTGTAACAGAAAAAATATTGCTTTCATCCCATATGGCTTCAAAGCAGGCTAGTAGGCTGCCTCGACTGCCATGAACAAGTGTCGTTGCTCACATAACAAGACAACAACCATTCTATAGGAGCTACTAACCATTTAGTTTTGGACATTTTGACACACATAATACCGATAATTTCACTAGTCTCAGGCTCTCAGCTGCTTGAAAACCTAGCAGTTATCACAGTGATAACTTAGTCAAGCGCTGACAATATTCTCAACAATAACAACATACAGATGCACATGAGGCTTCATTTAAGGATTTATTACCAAAGAGGCTGATTAGAGCAATTGGTGCCTCCTGAAGGATACCTAGCATCTTAGAGCGTGTTCTTGGTTGATTTCTTGCTTAAATTATTTTATGCTCTTGCTCAACTCCTTAACTATTCGACGTCGTTTCTCCAGAATCTTGAAGCCCAAAATCCTGCCTCAGATATCAGTTTTGGTTTTTTGAAGCCAGTAGTCAAAGTTCATTTTCAGCACTCGAGAGCGCCCTCTAAACTCAAAACCTCTAATTTATGTAAAACCACAAAACGGATAGCATCATAGCAAGAGGTTGTAACATGAGAAAGCACACAAGCATGTGAAGGTGTTAGGGGTTAGGGCTCCATACGAGGCGGCCGTAGATGGCGATGGGGAACTCGCAGCGGGAGCAGATGTGGACGCGCTCGCCGAGGGGGCGGCGGGAGCGGCGGCCGATGGTGCGGGTCGCGGCGACGGCGGAGGTCGTGACGGCGCCGATGCTCTTCGCCACGGCGAGGTCCGCGATCACCAGATGATCGGGGCATGCCACCGTCACCGACTCCGGCGCGCCGCCTGCCGTCGTCGCCGCCGCCGCGGACTTCGCCGGGGCGCCTGCGCCTGCCCCGGCCGCCGCGCCGGAAGCGCCGGCGCCGGAGCCCGAAGAGCCGGCCTTACTCAGCCGGATCTGAAGCATTGTTAGGGTTCCTCGCTTCTCTCGGGCCGCGTATTTTGTTTACTTGGGCGTGTCTGGGCCGTCATCCAGTTAGAGCCCGCTTGGATAGCTAGCTGGAATGGAAAATAAAAAGGGAAAGATCCATTTTACGACCTTCAGCTGCAACCAAAGTTCCGTTTTACACCTCAACTTCAAAACTGGGAGGTCATCGTGCTATCAATACCAAACAAAATACTCCCCTCGACGTAACGTCCCATGAAATTTTATGAGAAGAAATTTCTAAAATAAAATATAGAAGATCATAGAAGGCTTAGAAAAATAAATTTTAAAAACCTACAAAATAAAATAAAAATAAATAAATAATATACTATAATATAATATGAAGATTGTTTGGGTCTTTTTTCTCTTGTGTTTGTCTTAGTGTGACAATCATATCGTTTTTAGTTCTTAGCCTTTGGTTTGTATCGAATGTTTGTCTTAGTCTTTTCCATCTAGCCAGGTTCAAGGATCGAATCGTAGCTAAAGAGCTACACAACAAGAACCAGATAAAAACCGTGAGCGCTATTCACACTAAACATCTGTTGTGGGAATTCGTTGTTTTGTAGGGTAAAATTCGTGATATCACCCTTAACCCAAACATGTCGGATGAGATTGTGTGGAGGATCAATTGGAACCTACTCTGCCAAATCAACCTACCTAATGCAATTCCTTGGTAGCATCCCCAGTGCCAATGCCAAGCTCCTCTGGAAAGCCGAAGCAAAAAAACAAACGTAAGTTCTTCGTTTGGACAATCTCTCAAAGCAGGCTTCACATTGCTGATATTATTACTTCAAAGGGCTGGCTCCATCAACCGTTTTGCCCTTTTGCAACTAAGCCCAAGAGATGAGCATCCGCCTTTTCCTTCACGGTTCAGACATGGGAGATCATGTTCCAAAAGTTTAATATTGGTTTCTTCTCCACAGTGCATCCCTCACCCTTCTCCAATTTCACTGAGTGGTGGTGCCTTGCTCTGCAAAGGTGGCTCATTCGGATCGCAAGAGTTTCAATGGTCTAGTCATTTATGTGGTTTGGAACATTTAGAAGGAGCGCGATCAATGCATCTTTGAGGGATGGGCCTCGGACCCCGAGGCTCTTTCTAGTAGGATTAGAGTATCCCAACAAACTGTCTAAACCCCCCTCTAAAATATGAGGGGAGTACAGGGAGCATGTTGGGAATGCTCTTAACGAGAATATTAATGGTCTTGTGGGTGGAGCTAGCACACCCTTAGTTGTTTGGTGGTGTGTTGTTGCACTCTCGTTTTTGTAGGCCCAGTACATATTTTTTTTACTCCGGATTTTATTCCTCCTAATTGAATTGTCAAAGCTCCTACCGGTTTGCTTTTTAAAAAAAAGGATAATTCATAGGCACTATTTATTCGTAGATCAGTTGATTACATTTGATATGATTACTTAGAGCATCCGCAGGAGAAGCTGTAAAATAAAGTGGATAGGGATAGAATGTCTGGTAGAGGAAAGAAATTTTTTATAGTATAGTGTAAAGTAGAAAGAAATTTTAGAAAAATGGATAGAGTATGCGGTGAATAATATCATAGAGTGTGTATAGGGTCTCAGATGGAGACGCTCTAAGGCGTGCAATTGTACACCAACTATAGATGCTTCATTTCGATCGAATCCACACACTGTGTCGCGCCCAGAGCACAAATGCACGGCCGCAAATTGAATTCCAGAATGCCGTGCATGAAAGGGATCAGGTAGCCTCTCACCTCACCTGCCTTCCTTCTTTATGCAGCCAAGTACTGCAAGATCCAAGATCCAAGCTCCAGCACCCCTTACTTATTATCTTCTTGGATTTGTTCAGTCGTCATTACTCGCTGTGAAAATATCTTAAGAGAAAATTACACTGTTAACCCCTGAACTTGCAGCAGATCTCACATAGCCCCCTGAACTTCAGTTTTACTTTTTCGGCCCCCTGAAGTTGTCTCCGTTTGCACGCCGGCCCCAAAACCGTTAGGGCATAATAAAAATATTCAGAAAATTCATGAAAATTCCAGAAAAGCTTATTAAAATTAAGCTCACTGCATTAACTTCTACATGTGATCCACACAGCATGCATCAGCTCATGCTGCTGCCAACTTACCTACCCTTGCATTAAGGAGGGATCAGATCAGGATCAGCCCATCACTTCACTCTTAAGCCACACCAGTATCTTCCCTATTCCTCCCTTGTCCCAGCTAAACAAGCCTTTATAAGAACAAATGTCTACTGTTAGTGGTAAACACTGCTTGAGTTCTTCTTAACAGGCCATTGTCACTTGTAAGATTAAGACTAATCATGATAGCACATAGTTTGCTCTTGTATGACCTTAAATATCTGATGTCCTTTTTTGGGTCTTGTACATTTCAGCTTAGCGTAGCGTGCGTTTCACTGCAGTAAAATTTAAGTCTCTTTAAAAAGAGGTTTAGATGTTGCAAAAATATAATTAAAAAATAGTTTTAAGATCTTTAATAGGAATACTAAAAACCTGAGAAAAATACTTACAAATTATTGCACCAAATAGGCTATACAAAAAAGATAAAATTTGCTACAGTGGAACGCTACGCTACTTAAGCTAAAATGTACAAGGCCTTGGGCTGTTTTTGGCCTTGTTTGTCCAATTTACACTGCACACAGTGTGCTGCCCTGACAAGATCCCAGGGAGAGATCTTCAGTACCTAGCTGTCATATGCATCGTTGCCATTTATAGCACTATGTTGACACACCCACTGCTGCAAGATGCCATCTTAATAGTAGCTCAAGGCCTGCCCCTTCTCTCTCTCTCTCTCTCTTGGCACCACCATCAGATTGTTCACCACAAAAGGAGAACAAATATTTGTAGATCATATGTTACTACCAGCAAGTGCCAATTTGGATACTATCATACTACTATTGCTGTTGTAAAGAAGAAATGAAAAGAAGTTGAAGCAAATTAAGGAGAATAATGCTTGCATTTCAGCTGCTGATATACACCTTAGCATATCAAAAAGAATACAACAAGCTTTAAGTAGTGCTAGTACTATAATCAACACACATTCATTTCATTCATCCATTCGTTCATATCTTCTGACTGTTTTTAGTTTAGTTTTCGCCTTGTTTTTTTGTTGTTGCTGTTCCCGCTTCTCCAGCTCAGGTCGTACGTGTTTTCAGGGATAATCAGCAGGCAGGTTGGCGGCGTCGACGACGTAGCCGCGGAACGACGGCGTCCGGATGGCGAGCTCCGCCCTGCGCTGCCGCTTGCTCTGCACCCGCCTCCTGGCGATGTAGCCGCGCACCCACGGCGTCACGTCCTCGCTGACCTTGATCATGGCGAAGAAGAGCAGGCGGTAGATGATGATCATGCTGAAGAGCACGGACAGGTCCAGCCACTTGGACCTGTTCACATCGATCTGGAACACGCTCTCCAGGATGTACTCTCCCGGGATCTTGGGGAGCATCTCGTCCTGGTTGTCGAAGATCAGGCCCTTCAGATCATTCTGGTACTGCCCCTGCATCATCAAGAAACCATTAGCTTGTTCTTTTTATTATCGTTGTTGTTTAGTAGAGAATTCGATGTGATTTGAGCTTAGTGAGAGGTTTCTTTACCTGCAATGCCCAGTAGTGGAAGCTCACGTATGACATGGGGTACCTCCAGAACGGCTTTGGGATGTCGTGGGGAAGCCTGAAGTAGCCTGATACCAGCATGAATATCCCCTGTCCATTTCAAACAATTTATTTCTCAATAATAAATGGCTCGTGTCATCATCACAGGAGAGTATTAAACATGGGCATTATGAATTTATGATGTGCAGCTCAATGTGCAGTGTCACCACTAATCCCAGCAGTTTGGGTGCTGCATTGCGTGTTTGAAATAGTATCTGACAGATGGTGGATGGGGCTAGGTGGTTGGGACATTACCTGGATCCCTGCCCCGATGATGATGCCCATCAGGAAGTTGGGGATGACACTGGCAATGGCCATCATCAAGCTCTCGACGACGGTGACGCTGGCGTAGAGGCACAACACGAAGAAGAGGTAGTGCGTGAAGCCGGGGTGGAGGCGCACCATGAAGTAGCACAGCGTCCCAGATATGAAGGTTATCAAGATCAGGAATGGCATCGCTGAGAGAGTGTTGCTGATGACAAACGCCAGCACGCCGTAGTGCCCGTTGAGCCTTTCCCTCTGGAACACCTGAAAAAAAAACAGTGAACAAAGTTAGAATCTGATGAGCTTCTTTAATCCCATTAATTTGATGTTTCAGTTCTTGCACAAACCTTCATGTCTTCCACGAAAGATGGGAATCCTCCAATCGACATGAACGTGACGAAGCCGAAGACAAAAGAAGCGCACGCGCCCCTTGCCTGATAGTTTAAACAGTTTTTGTCATGTGATAGTTTAAACAGATCGTCACTGCATCATCTACGGCTCAACTTTATCGGCACTTATGGAATCCCCTAATCAAGTTTAGTGCTAATCACTTCCACCGCTGTTTGTGTTCACGTAATTGGGCAAGCTGAACGATTAAGCCTCAGTTATTTTCTAATAGTTTTCAGTTCAGAATTACAGTTTCATAAATGTATTCAGTTCAGGATAAGTAGATATCTTCAGGTCCTAAATTATATCTGAAGAGATATACAAGTATCAATTTGACAAAGAAATTTACCAGAATGGAGCTGTATCCTGTGCCAACATTCAAGTAGATGGTTCCAATACAGATGGTCACAACAATGTAGATGACAAGCCTCAGCCAGTAGTAACCGAAGTCTCTCGACATGTTGATGAACGATCGCTTAGTGAGAGTGAAAGTTTGCATTCCAAAGCTAGCTTGGCTCCCTCCTGAATCCAGTACAGTCCCTTTCTGCAATGGCAAACCACATTAATCCTCTCAGGTCCATTGCAATGGTTTAGGTAAGGTTGAATTTCAGTAATTTCCGAAGAAAATCAGGACTTACGACTCGTGCCATTTCATCAACTTTCTGCTGTGCAGTGAGGTAGTATTGAGAGTGCTTGTAGTAGCTGATCAGCCTTCTGATTGCCTCGGAAGTTGTGATTCGGTCAATTGGATCATCAGACCTTTCAAACTATGCATACAAAAAGAGAGAAGAATTTCCGTCAAAGTGTCAAGACAAGCTACAGTAAGTACCAGGGAACTGACTGAATTCTGAAACTTACTCTCATCTTCATTGATCCTTTCAGAGTGGCCTTCACCTTGTCGAAGTCTGCATTTATGCATCTGAGGAAATGATCCGATGGATTGCGCAGCGCAGGGCACGGGAAGCCAGCTTGGGCAAAGAACTACAAAATGTGTGACAGTAGAGGATTCAGAGACCACCCATTGGCATTGCAGAGATACAGATAAAGACATGCCCAAATTCAGACAGGCTACCTCACAAGCCTCAGAGGCCTGCCCAAAGTAAACTGTTTTGCCCCCTGAAAGAAGATACAGGCGATCGAAGAGCTCGAAGACCTCACTGCTCGGCTGATGGATCGACGCAATGACGGTCCGGCCATCCCTTGCCAGCCCACGAAGCGTCTGTGTCACGAAGAATGCTGAAGCGCTGCACAGTTGTGTGGCACATCAGTTCATTGGACACATGCTTGATAGCTGGTTAGCTACTGCAACTCTTACAACAACACAACAACACAGGCAGTTAAGCCCTTCTTCTGAATGTTAAACTCTATAATGGGACCAGCAAAGTATAAACTGTTCACACCAGATGTTCAGATTTCAGCCATACATTACTGTTCCTTTTTATATATGGGCAATTAAGATAGGTGAACTAATTTCTCACTTGATCTAAGAAATGAATTACAAAACACCAAACTGAAAGACCAGGACTGACTTTGCTGAAGAAAAAAAAAGGACCAAGACTGACTGAAGCGGTGAAACTGATATGATGCACAGTGCATACCTATCAAGGCCACTGGTTGGCTCATCCAGGAAGAGCAGCCTAGGCCTCATCAGTATCTCCAGGGCAATGCTGACCCTCCTCCTCTCACCACCACTGATCCCCCTCAAGTGCCAGTTGCCGATGACCGTGTCGGCGCAGTCCTGCAGGCCCATCTCGACGATCGTGCCATCCACCAGTGCTCTCTTCTCCTCCCTGGGCATGTTGTCAGGGAGACGGAGGCGCGCCGAGTATGAGATCGTCTCCCTCACCGTCAGTGTGCCGATCAGATTGTCATCTTGTGTCACGTAGGCCTGGAATCACAAGTTGTGATTGTCACTTTCAGTTCCAACGATCAAGATGAAAATTTGTTGGCGTGATCATGAGATTATGATAGCTAGATGAACGAGCAAATAAATGTGTCGAAACTGGATAACGGTATTGAAATCCAGTTCTTCGGATAATTTTCCTTTTTTTACAACAAGAAATGTTTTTTTATAAAATTTATTTACACAATGTTTTCATTTGTGCCTGCTAGTTATCAGCTGGTCCAAAAGCTAACCAACATGACAGAGTGGCTGTTCCAACAGAAACCAATGAAGCACAAACAAGCCATCAAAACATCAATAACAGGTTTCTTTTGGACTCAAAATAAAACAAGTGCAAACAAATATTCACAGATAGTACGGAAACAGACACTAATTTTTTTAAAAAAATTAAAAACCATGAATTCTCAACAGATCATGAGTTTTTTATGAGCAAGCTCCTGAAAAAACTGGTGAACCACAGCCCAACTAGATGTTTACCAATCCACTTTTCAGGGAGAAAAGGAGTTCCTTGTTTCCTTACCAACCAATAGGTTAATAGCACCAACACCAAACACATACCCAAAAAAAAAGATGACAATCCTATTAAAAGGCAGGAAGTAAATCAGGTAGATCTCCCAATCTTGACAGAAAATTGCTAATCTATCTCCAGCAGGATTAGTTCAAACTGCTAATCTTTCTCCAAAATGGCACAGCATCTGCTTAAATGACCAGATGCAGCTAAGCAGAGCCGAAAGCCGGAAGGCAGCAAGGCTCCAAAACCTGGCACGTGACAAATGACGTCCTTTCTTTCTCCTTATGAATTTGGTTGCTCAGGTAAATCCAAACACAATTCAGAATCAGTAACGGGAACAGACACAAACAAGGAATGAAAACCAAATAAAAAATAGCAAATGGCTCTGATGCTCTGCTGTATGTCCAAAACTCCAAATCCACTAAAAATTCATGGAATTAACTGACATGCTTGATTACAGATATTCCTTTTTTTTAAAAAAATAACATGTTGTACAATCTATTTTAGAATTTTTCATTGAGGTCAGATGTAGTATGTACTAGAGCCCACTAGAGATCTCTCTTCTGAAGTGTTTAGAAATGTTCGGTTTTAATGTTGTAAAAAAAAATATGCACAAATCTTTTCCCTTTTAAAAGCCCGGAACATATATGCAAATCTTTCGTTGTAAATAGCAAATTTTATTAATCAGAGGGGCTAGCAAAAAGATTAAACCCATGCACTGACAAGGACGCGCGGCGACGAGAGCTCAGATTTCAGAAAGGCAAGGCACGAACCGCGGCGCCGAAGGAGAGGTTGGCCTTGCGGCCGTTGAGGAGGATGGTGCCGGAGAGGAAGGCGTTGGAGGCGAGGCGGCCGGCGAGGGCGTCGAGCAGCGTGGACTTGCCGGAGCCGGAGGGCCCCATGAGCGCGGTGATGGTGCCCGGCTCGGCGTGGCCCGTCAGCCCCTGGAGCACGGTCTGCGTCTCGCCGGTGCCGAGCGCGACGACGACCGTGAGGTCCCGCCACGCCAGCCTCGCCGACACGTCGCCGAGGAACTCCGCCGCCGCCTACTCCCGCCACAGCGTCTCGCTCAGCGGGCTCAGCGCCGGCACCGCCGCCCCCGCGCCCGCGGCCTTCCCCCCGTCCTCCAGCTCCGCCATCACCTGCCCCGCCGCCACCGCCGCCGCCGCTTGCTTCTTCATCGCTTCTTGCCAAGAAGAAGAAGAAGAAGAATGCCACCCACGCAGCTAGCTAGCTCGGTACACCATGCGAGACGGGAGTGTTTCTTGCTTGCTTGCTCTGGTTGCTGTGCGCTGCGTGTGCGGCCGGGGTGGCGAGAGCTTTATGAGCGAGAGGGGAGGTGGATGCGAGGGAGTTAATGGAGGAGTGGTTAGAGAGAAGGAGGGAGGAGGGAGGGAGCTAGGAGAGAAAGTTATGAAGGGGCGCATGCAGGGTTTGACCTAGGGGTCAAGCGAGGCGAGGGAGGGAGAGCGGCGGCAGCAGCAGCATGCATGCAATGCAGTGCGATGTAGATGAAGAGGCCCTGGGGCGTGCCTGTTTGGTGTGAGGCTGTGTTGGGCTAAACTGATCATGAGGGGATTGGAGGAGACCACGCTGAGTCGCTGATGCAGTGCATGCATGCAACTGCAGCTAGGCTAGTGTTGCTGCTTGCTACTATCACGAATTTGGTTTCTTTTATGTCACTACAGCAGACGGCAACAGTATCGACGGTCCAAGCCGTCGATAAACATCGTACAACCGTCGGGTCAACATTGTGTCGACAGCTAGCCGTCGAGACTCGGCCGTCGAGTCAAGGTCATCGAGAAAGCTTGGTAGTGTCGACAGTCAGGCCGTCGACACTACTAGTTTCGACGGCAAAGTGCTAGTCCGTCGAGAAAGGAACCCAGGACGCCGTTACTGGCGCGGTTGGCTCAGTTTCGACGGCTAGTATACGGCCGTCGGTACTGATAACTGTGGGACCCACAGAGGCGACGTCGGAGGACGTGGAACGAGGAAACATTATCGACGGTGATTTTTAGCCGTCGACACTATTTGTGGCCAGTCAAATGTCGACGGCTGAACGTAGGCCGTCGATACAGCCTCAGCCTGCAATGCAGTGTCGATGGCTAATGTATTGCCGTCGAGAAAGCTCAATTGCAGAAAAAAAGCAGCCAATTTGAAAAAAAAACACAAATTTCTGCGGCTGCCGCCGCTGCCCCCAACAGCAGTAACAACCGCACCTGCAAATCCAAAGCACCCGACAATACATATATATACCCCTCGTCGCATACTTGCGACCACAATTCAACCAAACCACAAAGTACACAAATTTAAACACAACCACATCTCCACAATCACAAATATAGCACATATAAAAGATATCCATGACACAAGCACATCGAAGTCAAAGTTCATCACCACGAGCTATATAGTCTCAAATGCAAGACGAATATATTCAACTATAAGTAACAAACTGAAAAGTAAAGCTAGCTAGCTACCGATCAGGGTTGGTTGGCGGAGGATCGTTGCCCGGTGGGTTCTCTGGGGGATTAGGCGGCTGGGTGAACTGCGGGGGGGCGCTCGCAAAGAGGTCGGTGACCCAGTTGGGATTTTCCTGGCTCACCGATATGTCTCCTCCCTCCTGGCCACGAATTTCACCTTGAGCCG
>SPJY01012801.1:857605-875733 GCA_005191435.1 Raddia distichophylla
GGCTGCATAAAATCATGATATTCTTCCTGATTTTCTTCAACATAATCAGCGGGATTAGCAGCAGTATTATTTCCAGGAACAGTAAGAACATTAATATGAGGTGCATGCATTTGTTCGCCCCTATGATCATGAACAAGAGATGGCTCTAGAAGAGAGATTTCACGTCGTAAGAGAGCACCGGCATTTGGATGTAATTTAGAGAAGGGAAAAACTTCCTCATCAAACACTACATCTCTAGAAATGTAAACTCGTCCAGCAGCAACATCTAGACACTTAAATCCTTTGTGGAGATTACTATAGCCAAGAAAAATACATTGTTTAGATCGGAACGATAGTTTTCTAGTGTTATAGGGTCGAAGATTTGGCCAACATGCACACCCAAACACGCGAAGAAAACTATAATCTGGTTTATCATGATAGAGACGTTCCAATGGAGTAGAGTGTTGAATGGTCTTGCTAGGGATTCGATTGATCAGATATGCGGCGGCTTGAAAAGCCTCATCCCAGAACTTCAAGGGCATGGATGCATGAGCAAGTAAAGAAAGACCTACTTCAACAATATGTCGATGTTTTCGCTCAGCTGATCCATTCTGCTGATGCGTGTGAGGACACGAGACATGATGGGTGATTCCAATTTTTGTAAAAAAGGAATTGAGCTTCTCATACTCACCACCCCAATCAGTTTGCATTGTGATGATTTTCCTATTGAATTGACGTTCAACAAGATTTTGAAAATCACGGAAAATTTGGAATACTTCAGACTTGTGCTTAAGCAAATAGATCCAAACAAATTTGCTATAATCATCAATAAAACTAACATAGTATTTCTTTCTGTCCACAGAATCAGGAGCTGGACCCCATACATCAGAAAATATAAGTTCTAGTGGTACAGAAGAGACACTAACAGATCTCGAATAAGGGAGTTGATGACTCTTAGCTTGCTGACAGGCATCACAGACTGACTCTTTATTGGACTCACTCGAAGAACACGGGAGTTTATTCTTGCTAATGACTTGTTGGACGATTGATGACGAAGGATGGCCGAGACGACTATGCCACCGTTGTGAAGATGGTTTCACTACTCCAAAAACTTGCTTCTGAGAAGGACTAGCTGGGGATAAAGGAAGTGGATAGAGACCTCGCCTACATTTGCCTTGCAGGAGAGTTTTCCTCGTTGCCTGGTCCTTGATCAAGAAAAAGTTTGGATGAAACTCAAAATAGGCATTGTTATCAGAAGCTAGACGGTGTACTGATACTAGATTTTTGGTGGCACTAGGAACATGCAAGACATCTCTTAACTGAAGATTGCAATTTGGAGTATGAACAAATGAATGCCCAACATGACTAATGTTCATACCTGCACCGTTTGCGGTGTGGATCTGATCTTCGCCGTTGTATTTCTCCCTTGTGGTGAGCTTCTCAAGCTCGCTGGTTATATGGTCAGTTGCGCCCGTGTCGGTGTACCAATTGGTATCAATCCCGTAGAAGGTTGTGGCTGCAGCAGCGTTCTTCTCCTCTGGAACGAAGTTCTCATCGAACCTATTCCAGCAGTTCATGACGACGTGGCCGGGTTTGTTGCAGAGTTGGCAGACTGGACGCGGACGATTGTTGTTAGCAGCACCTCTTCCGTTGGTGCCAAAACGACCTCCAGGCTGAAAGCCGCGTCCAGCACCTCCACGACCTCGCGCGCTCAGGCCACTGCGACCACGAGCTCCACGGCCTCGCGGTCCACCACGTCCACCACGGGCAGCAGCAAAGACATTGTGGCCTCCATGAAGGAGATCCATTCTTGATTCAAAGCTTAACATCTGAGAATACAACTCACCGACCGTAATAGGCTCGACACGTGCAACGACGGCAGAGACGAGTGGGTTGTAGTCGACATCTAGACCGGCGAGGATGTAGGAGACCATCTCCTCTTCGTCCAGCGCCTTGCCTGATGCAGCCATCTCGTCACCGAAGCCCTTCATCTTCGTCATATATTCAGCAATACTGAGATTGCCCTTCTGTGTAGTAGCCAATGCGATGCGCGTGTTCACCGCGCGCGCTCGGGTTTGGGAGGAGAACATCCCCTCCAAGGCCTTCCATACCTCTGCAGCAGTCGTCAGGGATGCGACTTGCTGCAGAACCTCCCGCGTCATGGAGGATAGAAGATAGCCAAGGACCTGCTGATCAGCAGCAAGCCACTGGGCATAGGCCGGGTTCGGCCCCTTTACTGTCTTGTCGCCATCCTTGAGGTCAAGTTCAGGTGGCGGCGCCGGCTTTGTGCCGTCCACATACCCCATCAGTTGCGCACCGCGCACTGCAGGGAGAATCTGGGCCTTCCAGAGCAAGAAGTTGCTCTTGGTCAGCTTTTCTGTCACAGGGTGGCCGATTGGCGAGATCGCAGTTAGCGGAGAAGACGACGAACTCGCCATGGCTGAGATTGGATCGGAGTTTTTTCAGATGAGAGGAGGAGGCTCTGATACCATGTAAGTTTATCAGAGTATTTGGTCAAGCGTGTTACCCCCGTAGAGGCCGCGGGATTCTATTTATAGGCTGCACAACGCAGCAGGATTTACATGATGTTGGTTACAACAAACTTACAGATAAGTACCGAAGATCTAATCCAACTATGAACCTATCTATCAACAACTAACGCCTCATACATATCTATAATACATGCGCTGATATGATATTCCAACAGAGCGGTGGACACAGCTCGCCTTAAACGGCGGACACGTTACTGTTAGATAGCTCAGCGCAACGATGGGGGTCCGAGTGCCAAGCCACGTCGGTTAAAATTGCCACATATGAGTCCACGTCACCACAAACCGCCTGAAAAGTGGTATTGACCGGTCAAAGGACCAAAATGGCACCAAATGCAAATATAGGGGACGACCGAAAACTGGTATTCGACTTGAGGGACTAGTTTGACTCAACCGTAATAGTTGAGGGACCAATTTGGCACTTTTTCCTAAAGTATATGACGGACTTTTTAGACAACCGATCGAGAGGTGCAATATAAACTCATTTCAAATAAAAAATGGAGTACCATCGACCATTGTTCGTTTTACTTTATCCAAACAGTCCAATCCGTAGAGACAAATATCACTAAGAAAGTACCCACGTGGATTAACTTCACAAACACAACTTGCAAATAGGAGCAGGGATGCTCCTACAATCGCTAGTCCTGGCCGAAGAATCATGGAAAACTGTATAATCTCTCGCACTAGCACAAACGTTCAGACTCTCTCCCCAGAGACTACACACTGGAGATGCATGAACAGACAGAGTCCCATGCCAATGCAGGGGCCTCCATTGCATTGAAGATGGCAGGTGGAGTGTTGGTAAGCCTGCATTTAATTGCATCTCAGCAATTAGGGCTCTTGCATGCGCTGAGCCCGTGGATGCATTTCTCGTTAATCTGGACAACGTTGGACAGAAACATTATCTTCGATGGGTAAGAGCATCCCACTTCTTAAATTACTGTTGCGTGCTGTAGGATAAGTGTAAGGGTAGACAATCCTAAACCTTGATTTGTCCATCTTACCTAACTTAACTTATTTGAACATGGGTGTGTACACTATTCCAAACAATTTAATATTCTAATTGTCTATCTTCTCTGCGCATTAATTAGCTTTTGCTCTATGTATGTGATAATAATGCTTTATAGACGTGGCTGACGCTATATTAGTGGGGTTTCTTTCATTCATAGGAATTGAAGATCTTTGTGAGATTGCAATCCATATAGGAATTTTTTCTGTGCCGAATTTAATTTGTAACAGCAGGTAATGTTCAACATAATACTTCCCAAATGGATATAATATATTCTAAATAGAACTACATATGAACTCTTATTTCCTGAGAAAGCATTTCATATGGTTCAACCAAAATCTACTACTTATTATTCATTTAATCATAGAGCTAATGTGCATTGTTCTTTACATAATCCTGTATCTTTCCACGAGTTTTATAAATCTAGCCAACCTCATTTGATCGGTCTCGCAGTATTTTTGTGTTTCGTAATTAATGAGTTAAGGTTGCCATGACGTACGCTGTAGGAGAATCTATCTAAAATGCTCAATTGATCGGGCCTCATTGTCGATTTTTTAGCCCATCATTTCATGCCGGCAAGGTTGAAGAAAAAGAAAAAAAAAAAAACTGTGTGCCGACAGTGCCTCATTGATAGAGCCTGAGTTTTATTTTAATTGGGATCCCTATTTTGATTTCTCAAAAGAATTGGATATGAGGATAAACATTCAATGTATTACAAAAACACCGTGATATTGAGCGTATACATATACCACTGTTGTAGAACTCGAATGCATACATAACATTTAATGTATGCAATCGATATCGTAATATGTTTTTAATTAAGAAGGTATTTAATGCAATGTAATGTTTTGATATTGCTTAAAGGAACACACGTTTCTCCTCTTTTCTGCAATTTTTTTATCCATTTTCTCACGCTACCTAAGAGCATGATTACACCTTTTTTAAAAAAATTGACCTTAACATTATAGCAGTATCTTATTTCACCGTATCAATTGGTCCGTCGATAATGAAAATGAATTAAAGTTATATTAAAAAGTGTTGATGCTCTAATAGATTACTCCCTCTATTTTTTATGTAAGGCACGGTATTTTGAATTGACACATATATTAAAAAAGTTATGAAATCAAGAGAGAGTTAAGAGAAAACGACCCTGCTATCCTTTTATAAATGACTTAAAAATATGAGAGAGAGCATCACGTGAGAATGCATAGAGATAATTATGTAATAAAAAGGATATATAAGAAAAACATCAATAAAATCGCATGCATGTTTTATATTTTTAAACAACATCATTAATACTATATGTCTTATATAAAAAAGGAGGAAGTATTTATTATATTAATTCAAGTTCATAGTGCACGGTAATAATAATATACTACCTCCGTTTGTTTTGTTCGGCGCCTTTGAATTTTTGACACGTCTTTGACCATTCGTCTTATTCAGATTATTTTTGTAAATGTTATTTATTTTGTTGTGATTTGTTTTATCAATAGAGGTACTTTAAATATGTCTTATTTTTTTACATCTTTACACTAAATTTTGAATAAGACGAATGGTTAAAGACGTATTGAAAGTCAAAGGCGTAAAACAAAAAAAACGGTGGGAGTATCAATTAACACAACATTACAACAAAGCCGAACTACAATGGTACGACCCCGTTATATGAGCATTCATTTTAGTCCCCAGTCCCCACTACACATTACTGGTACCAGAATCACATTGAAACCCCTGTGCTCATCCATTAACTTAATCAACTCCATTTTTTATCTGCACCCGAACTACTACGTCATTAACCAATTACGTATAATGCATGCATAGTTAGAACCAAGCTGATATCACAATATACTTACTAATTACTAGCACGTCGACGATGGCGATGTCACTTGCACTAAGGCCTTGTTTGTTTCAGATTAAATTAAATTAAAATAAATTAAATTAAATTAAAATTTGTTATTTTTGTATAGACCAAATGTTCTAATAGAACCAAGCTGATATCATAATATTTACTTATTACTAGCACGTCGACGATGGCGATGTCACTTGCACTAAAGCTGATATCACTTGCACTAAAGCACTGTTTAATTTGAGTTCTGACAGAGAGGGAGGGAGGGAGAGAGAGAGAGAGACAGACAGACAGACGTGCAGAGGGGTCAGATCGATGAGAGTAGAAATTAAGGGGTAGAAGAGAGGGAGAGAGCAATGGCTGGTGCCATGCACTGCAACTGCAAGTACTGCAATTACAGGCCACAGAAGTGTGAGTTATTTCGACAAGTACGCGAGCACATGCAAGAACATATAGCGCCGCTGCAGCCATGCCGATTAGGCCTGTATTTGATCGATAGTTTTGACCTGAATACCTGATCCAGCTCCGCTGGTGTTTAGCTAGGAGTAATTAACCTAGCTAGGATATATAGCCTTTCAGAAAAAAAAAAACTAGATATGTAGGATCGACTCTCGGAATTTAATCAATTTAGTAGATTGAAACCCTCGATAATTTTTTTCTCGTATAGTTCATAAAGGAATTTCAATGGTACAGCTTGTATCATGGGCTATACTAGATATGCCGTTGCGCATTGTTACAAAAGTAGGATGAAAGAAAGGAGATCGGTCGGGCATGTAAGATGCTTGAATCCATCGTCAAGATGTTCTTCAAATATGGCCAGAGATTTCATAATATCATTGCATGATTTCTAATGTTTTCATACTTCTCTTGGACTTGTTATCGATCTTCTCGGTTCGACGGCAACATTTTTTTTTAGGGAACATTTCATTTGTGTTGATTTTTATGTATCGGTTGTATACGTTAAGTAGAGCCATGGAAAAGTGTCGCAACCCTGGCTTCACCGGGATCCACTCACAATCAATTGCTAGTCCCAGAGATCAATGCTAGCAACTTGTGAGCGACAGTGTATACGTTAAGTAGAGCCACAGAAATTCCTTTGTTATGTAAAAAAAAGGTAGGATCGACACGACACAGGCCTAGCAAATCTCTCTCATCCCATGGCGATGGTGCGAAGAGTCCAAGAACCTGAAGAGAAAATGATTACAAAGCATCACATCATTTGGCTTACAAAAATAACAAACTTTCATAATAATTTAATTTAATTTAAACCGAAACAAACGAGGCCATAAGCTTGCTCTTGCTATCTAAACAGACAACTAAGCTCCGGAAAAATGAATTAAAATAAAGGATAACACTGACAGGAAAAAAAAAGTTGGATGCTTTAGCTTACAAGTCCTAAATGCCGGCCCGTTGTGCAACAGCAAACATGGGCCCTATGAAGGGCCGTAGTACATGCATGCATGGGCACACCGCTCCTCATTCGATTTTTCTCGTACTAAAATTTCCTCTTTTGCATCAAGAAAAGCGATAAGAATATGTAACTCATATTGGAAGATTGTACTTATATATAATGGCAAAATGGAAAAAATACTACTCCCTTCGGTAATAAAAAGAAATCGCCGTTGACTTTTGGACACGCATTTGACCATTCGTCTTATTAAAAAATTTAGTGCGAACATGCATAAATATGAATCATGCTTAAAGTCTTTAATGGTAAAACAAATGACCACAAAATAAATGATAAATTACACAATTTTTTGAATAAGACGAATGGTCAAAGTTGTGTCCAAAAGTCAACGGCGACTTCTTTTATGACCAGAGGGAGTATATTATATACTTTTTAAAAAAATGCTGGCGTGGCGACTAAAAGAGTTATTTCACCCTCTCAACATCATAACAGTGGAGGTTTTGGCCGAATCGTCCTTGATCATGTAACGCGAGAGCATCTGGAAAATACCCCAAGTGCTTGGAATAAATACATGTAAAGCGACATATCTATTGTCCCATCTTTATCAACTGTGTCGTCCCCTGTCTTCAGCCAGACAGCTACCAAAAACCTCTGTTCAAACTTGAAGATTTCTTTTCCGATTCTCTCACTTATCTTTGGAACATTTGTTCAAACATGAAGCTGGTTGTGCAGGCATCCTTGGTGTAGCGGGATACGAAACCTTAATTCCACTTGGTACCTTTAATTTATGAGGAACAGAGCAAAGATAGCGTTCTTGTTCCTTATTCCATCCGTGTGTCGACGTGCCACCATCTGTCCTCAGGAATTGTGATAGAACTCAGCTTTGGTCCCATACAAATCAATGCATGGAATAAAATGAAAAAATGTTGGCAATTGTTCCCTTTTCCCTTGAGAAACACTCAAGATGCATGTTAAGTTTATGTGTACACTAAAAATTTAATGAATATGTACGCAAGTTGTAACTATTTTTATATTAAAGATCGAAAATTGACATGTAAAACTTCTTTAGCTTCGAACCGACGACTCTATATATCTTTCGATGGTGTCTTTGATTGCCGATAAACGCAATATTTTTTTATGAGAAAATTACACTGTTCCCCTCTGAACTTGCAGCCGATCTCACTTAGCCCCCTGAACTTCAGTTTTACTTTTTCGGCCCCCCTGAACTTGTCTCCGTTTGCACGCTTGCCCCAAAACCGTTAGGGCATAATAAAAAATTCAGAAAATTCATGAAAATTCTAGAAAAACTTATAAAAATAAAAAAAAATCATTAAAAAATTCTGAAAATTCATAAAATTCCAAAAAAACAGTAAAAATAAAAAAAATCATGAAAATTCAGAAAATCATTAAAAAAAAATCATAAAAACATTAGAAAAATCATAAGAAAATGTAAAAATCATAAAAATTCAGAAAAATCATAATGTGGGCAGCTGGAGCGACGAACAATGTGGGGCAGCATAGCGTTGCTTACGGAAGGTGAATTTACCATGATTTTATGGTTTTTCTAGTTTTTTTGAATTTTTATGATTTTTCTGAGTTTTTATTATTTTTTATTGTATGATTGTTTGAATTTTTTTATGAATTTTTTCGAATTTTTCTGAATTTTTCTAAGGTTTTTCCTGATTTTTCTGAATTTGTTTATGATTTTTTTGAATTTTTTTATTATTATCTTAATTTTCATGATTTGTTATGTTTTTTACCTTTTTTTTTTTTTCTATTTTTCATGATTTTTTTTATTTTTTATTTTTTTGAATTTTTTAAATGATTTTTATAAATTTTTCTGGAATTTTCATGAATTTTTTATGATTTTGATGATTTTTCTAAATTGATTTACGTGACATGGATGCCACATCGGATGCCACGTCTTAACTTAACTAGACACGCAAGCATTTGACGGCCACATCTGCGCCACGTCATCACTTAACGGATACCCTAACGGTTTTGGGGCAAGCGTGCAAACGGAGACAAGTTCAGGGGGCCGAAAAAGTAAAACTGAAGTTCAGGGGGCTAAGTGAGATCGGCTGTAAGTTCAAGGGGGAACAGTGTAATTTTCTCTTTTGTAAAAAAGCTTTTTGATACGCAAATTGGTTTGGTTTGATTTGGTTGAGCCAAAATTTATCATTTATATAGACAATTCATTGCAACATTTTGTAATATTTCTTTTGAAACTTCGTGTGTTTTTCTGAAAAATCCAAAAAGAATAAATAATTTTTAACCTCTTTTTTCTAAAAGACTTTCAACTTTTGTCCCAACCAAACCAGACCAAAACGCGAATTAAAAAGGACTATAGTTTTATTATACTAAGAAAAATAATTAATAACCAACTGGTAAGATGCTTGGTTGTGAAACCGACCATCCGGGTTCAAATCCCCATAAAAACAATAAAAATGTCCGGGTCTCATTTTGATGGTTTGTTAATAGTTGTGTACTGAATCAGCAATTCCCTGCAACACTCCTAAAAAACTTGAACTGTTGGGCTTTGTCCATCAGACAACTCCATTGACTACTCAGAACAGGCCCAATACAAGGGCCCATTGCCCATCTGACATAGCCCATTCTTTGAGCTGATCCGTTCCTCCATTTCATGCGTGATTATCTCATCGAAACCACATGCTTGACTTAACGCAGCAGCCACTTAAAAAAGACTCTCGACACACGTACGAATGTACGATTTCGTTTAAAGAAACTGAAAACAAGGATAAATTAGACGCTTCACATGCTCCGTAGTATAAATACATGGACAGAACATGTTAGCATTTTAGTATAAATACAATCATCGTAGTACAAAAATAGAAAACAACTTGAGCCGATAGAGTGGATGAAACGGTTCATATTTATTTTTTTGTATAATATAAATTCTTTCATAAGTTAGACAAAACGAATTCAATCAGATCTTGAAAACTATATCAAGAAAGCTCTCGATAAACCGAAGAGAACAATACGCTTTGTTTAAAGAACTGAAAACACGGATCGATAAATTTGACGCTTTACCTTTTTCGATCCATCAGCTACATTTTGGAACACCTGTTCCTTTCCGGAAACAGTCATCCATTCATCTGTTTACTCTTCGGCAAGCAATTTTTAAACGCTTCTGATTTATCTGTCCGGGAAGTAGTTAATCTTTGAACAGTTCTCTAGATGAATCAACCAGTTTGGGTGTAGCGGCAAGCAAATGGGCGGGGTCACAATTAGCAATGGCCATCATGCAGCGAGTTAATCAAAGATTAATCAGTTGTCAGATTAATCATTAATCAATATCACATGGGCTGCTAGCTCTCGTGCAGCTGGCCGCTGGTTTGAGTCTGACGAAAGTTCGATCGATCGATCCTGCGTGCGTGGGCATGCAACAGTGGAACCCGTCTTTGCTCGTAGTTTAGCACTTCAGCGTGTACGTGTACATCACCCGATTATTTATGGATTAGTTTTGACTTACGCTAGCTATGCCGATTTAATTTACCATATACGCGCGCATGGACCACCCGTGGAACTACGTACGTACTCCGTATAAAATAATCTCCTTTAAAGTATAGTGCAGCCGTGCAGGTGTTCAAACGAGCTCAGCCGGAGTATCCACGTCGGTTGAATTTCCTCGATCGGTCATCCAATCGTGGCCCTAGCTTGCATCTAAGGGGGCGCACTTAAAAAAACAAACCTCCATCTATTTTATTTTATGCTCAGATACCCAAGGTTTTGTGCCGACGTCCCTCTATAGTGGTGGTCGGCCGGTTTCTTCTTACATTTGGGTCTATTTATTTATCTAAACCTCAACCGCGGTCCTTCCACTAAATAATTTTAAACTTTGCCATTGAAGTTTAAAGAAATTATCTGTTTCATGCCTTTCGTTTCCTCCTCCGACCCTCCTAGTGCCGAACATCATCAAAATAGACCTATACTTATCTTATCTATACTTATTGTTGTTTTCGAAAGCCATTTTTTAACCTATCGAGCCCTCAAGTTTTTTTTTTTTTACCTCAAAGTCGTTTCTTAAAACTTTTAAAATCAAGCTGAACGAAGTGAACAGACTTAGCAGAGTTTTAGCCACTAAGAATAATTGTACTTAAAGAAAAACTAGCATTTTTAAAAGCAAGTATAGACATAAAGTGGTTTAGAAACAAACTTAAAAACAATAGTGTTGACAATCGGATAACTGGTCACCGACACAAATAACGTTGAGTTGTCCATAGTACGTGCTCGGTAATGTTTTACTTAATCTCAGATAAATTAGGATAACAAAATGTCGAAACACAAGGCCTATACGCGTGACAACGAGAACCCACAAGCCATATTGATTCACCCCATAAAATTGTCCGGGTCCTTCATTGCCGTGTTCGATCGAATTGGAGCATGTACATACACAGTTGCGAGCATGCAACTGATCACGACATGCACAAATCGCTCTCATGCTCCCTAGAACCCACCCACGTTGCTCGTAGGCCCGATTGCCCGATTGGAGGGCAAGCGCGATGTGGAGTCGGCACCACTACTGAACCCCATCAACCAATTGACCTCGTTGCATTTGCATTTGCATTGCCTCGCCTCGTCCCGGAGACCCATGTCCTGGACTTGGGACAGTGAAAACCACAGTCTCCTGCACTTGCAACCCAACACTACCGTACGTCTCTTTCTCCCTCGGTTTCCGAGGCCATGCACAATAACAAAAATGTCTAACCACGAGTTAGGGATCACGGTACAAAGCCGTTCGATTAGTCATCGGTTTTTGTGGTTTGGGTAGTTCATGGGATTTTTTTTGTTGTTAGAAAACCACCCATGGGTTTTGTCTTTTTTCAATCGGTTTTTAGCGAAAACCATCCAAATCACTGTGCAATGGTTTTGTGGATCCATTGGCCTATTAAATCATGCTCATCACTTGAAGAGCCTATCGTCATATATAAGCCACCTAGCGATCGGCGTGCGTGATGAGTAATGGGGTAGTAATGAAGTATCATCGTCTTAAGCCATGGCTCGTGTTCACTATGGGAGAAACCAAATCTCTTGATGGCCTCAACCGTCGAGTGAGGTTCACAAACCGTTAATTTCTCGAGGGCTGGCCATCATGAAAGACTGTCGTGGCAGCTGGGTCGAGAAAAATGTTCTTTCTCGACGGCACGACCGTTGAGACAAACTCTCTTGATGGTTTTACAATGGTGGTTAACAAAAAATGGAGGCACCAGCGGCCGGAGAGAGAGAGAGAGAGAGAGAGAGAGAGAGAGAGATTAATTTGTCCGACCCATCAGTTGCATCCCACGTTCCCCTCGGCACTCAGGTCTCTCTGGACGACTCTATCCTGGCTGTGGAGAGAGTATTAAGTGGTGTCAGCTCCCCGACCCTCGGTGGTCGAGAATAACAAAATTTTAACAAAAAGAGATTTTTAAAACAGAAAAACCAAAAATTTATAGCTGCTACTACTGCACCCAGCAGCAACCTGCAAAACCCAAATCTTTCACATATATGCTACATTTGACCACAAACATCACTATCATCGTAAACGCACAATTCACATTCACACACATACGAACATATATCACATTTACATCCACACACATGCATGCATCTCATTAGCAACCGTAAGCTATCCATAAGCACTAGTACGTAAGCATAAGTCGATCCACGTCGACATAAGTCCAAACATCGCAGTTTAAACATCACAAGCGCAAAAGAGTTCGGTTTGTCGCCTCACTTACGATAAGAATCAAAGCTCGCCGATAGGGTACCATCAAACAACTGGGAGACAAAGTCTACGGCCTGGCTCCTGAAGGTATCCTCGCCCTGCTGCCCGTCGTCCCTTTGATATGAAACTAAAGCCGGAGGTGGATGTGGAGACATCGAATCAGAACCCTACGAGGCATACACATACAAATTACACAAGTTTTTTTTAAAAAATATGTTTTAAATATAAAATAGGTAGAAGGTTCGGCCTAGAAGGGTGCTAGGGTGGGAGAGCTCGTCTCTCAACGATTGTTTTGGAGACCATCAAGATTGACTAACGTTGTTTGCACACTAACACATGGATGCTGACGTCTAATCTCTCGACGATATATTTTTTTGCCATTAGAAAAGTGTACAGAGACGTAATACGCTCGACGGCTACAGTCTCTGACCATCGATTGATTTGCATCCTGACCATCAAAACTTTAGAAGTTTCATCGTGCGTATCGACCTGCTTGCCGCGCCACCCATCCATGCATGTCCGCGGCCGTGGGTCTCAATCCGAGTGAAAAATGTGAAATTTTAATCCTGGATCGTTGATACGTGGATGGAGACGCTAAATAAATAATTGAGGCAAACGGTTCAAATGTTACCCAATTTTTTTTTTTTGGCCAATTGCTTAAGATACTCATCTTGATTTGGGTACATTTATACGTGGCCCGGCCCACGGGACCATAGACTTTTATGGCTGGTTTCTATCGTAGTATATTGAGAGAAAGCAATACGATGATATATATATATATACACTTGATCGATCCATCATTAAATGACGACATGGGAGCACGGCGTAAGCGGTGGTGCCTCGTGTAGTCGTGTTACTCGTGTGACTCTTATGTCATTAGATTTCAGATTCAGAATATCTACAGGTCATGTAGAGGTGGGTCCAAGTGAAATTTTGTAAAAAAATTCATGGAATCGAGATATTAGAGATCGATGCTAGCTACCCTCCATTGACATGGCTGTTTTAGACATTGTCACAGTCTCTAAAATGTAAATCTGATCACTAAAAATTACTACAATTTATATATAAAATATAATCAAATTATAATGTTAAGTAAGCTTTTAGACAAATCTATCTATATGATTATTACATGCTTAATCTAATTAAATAGTTTAAAAGTTTTTTATGAATAAAGTTTTGAATATTTATTTTAAGACAAGTTTAAAACAAGGCGAACGCCAGCGTCCGTCCGGACGCGCGCACGCCGGACCAGCGGCGAACGTCCGATCAGCCACCCGCGCGCGTCCGGACGTTGGCTAGATGTGCTAGACGTGCAGTTGATCATTTTTCAATTAAACTTTCTGATTTTTGTATAAAATTCGAACAGTGTTCAAAATGCATGGAATAAATTTCATAATTTATTTAAAATCGAGGGTAACCCATTTTAAATACTTTTTATTTTTGAATTTTTTCACTTTTCTATTTTTTTATGTGAACCTAGGAGAACCCATATGTGAAACTTGACATATATACTAGTGAAACTTGGCCGTGTGCTGATAAACCTTGGCCCACGTTAAAACAACTAATTTTTTTAGAATAGAAAGAGTACCATCACTGTGGTGCAAAAAAAAAAGTAGAAGTACTAGATCTATACATTATCGAGCCGAAGGAGTAATTAAAACGCAAAATTCAGAGTCACCTATCCCCCTCCCCATGGCCCATCGTTCCATAAACGTCACAATTTTTTTCTTCAAAATCTTTATAGAACACACATAGGAGTAGCAATCTGGGGAATAATTTTTTATTTTTAACCCTTTTGAAATAGATATTTTATTTTTAACCCCGGGTCAAAAGTTTTTTCAAATCTAACCCTTTTGGCCGCGCCACCCCGCCCGGCGCGGCAAATTCATGCTGCCGCGCCAAGCGGGATGGCGCGGCAAGTACATGCTGCCGCGCAAAGCGGGATGGCGCGGCAAGACCGTCCCACTTGTCATTCTATCGGTAGCTCGCCGGGGCCGCCAGCGTGGCAGAGGCCTCGCCTGGCGCGGCAGCATGAATTTGCCGCGCCAGGCGGGGTGGCGCGGCCAAAAGGGTTAGATTTACAAATTCTTCAGTCCGGGGATTAAAATTAAAATAATTTTTTAAAAAAGGTTAGAAGTGGGCCTGCCTACTGGGGCCCAATATGTCTAACATTAGGGATCGCGGTGCAAAGCCGTTCGGTTAGTCATCGGTTTTTGTGGTTGGGGCAGTTCATGGGATTTTTTTTTGGTTGTTAGAAAACACCCATGTGTTTTGTCTTTTTTCAAACGGTTTTTAGCGAAAACCATCTAAATCACTGTGCAATGGTTTGGTGGACCCATTGGCCTATTAAATCGTGCTCATCACTTGAAGAGCTTATCGTCATGTATAAGCCACCTAGCGATCGGCGTGCGTTAGGAGTAATGGGGTAGTAATGAAGTATCATCGTTTTAAGCCGTGGCTCGTGTTCACTATGGGAGAAACCAAATCTCTTGATGGCCTCAACCGTCGAGCGAGGTTCACAAACCGTTAATCTCTTGAGATCATCCCACGTTCCCCTCGACCCTCGGGTCTCTCTGAAAGACTCTATCCTGGCCGTTGAGAGTATTAAGTGGTGTCAGCTCCCAGAATAACAAAATTCCAACAAAAAGAGATTTTTAAAATAGAAAAACCATAAATTTGTAGCTGCTACTACTGCACCCAGTAACACCAGCAACCTGCAAAACCCAAATCTCTCACATAGATGCTACATTTGACCACAAATATCACTATCATCGTAAACGCACAATTCACATTCACACACATACGAACATATATTACATTTACATCCACACACATGCATATATTTCATTAGCTGCCATAAGCCATCCATGACTCCATAGGCACTAGTACATAAGAATAAGTCGATCCACGTCGACATAAGTCCAAACATCACAGTTTGACCATCACAAAGCGCAAAAGAGTTCGGTTTGTCACCTCACTCACGATAAGTTGTTTTTTTAAAAATATGTTTTAAATAAATTATGATAAGTAGAAGGCTCAGCCTAGAAGGGTGCTAGTGTGGGAGAGCTCGTCTGTGAACGATTGTTTTGAAGACCATAAAGATTGACTAACGTTTTTTGCGCGCTGTCCACAGATTGACTAACGTTTTTTGCGCGCTGTCCACATATGGACGCTTACACTTTGCCATTAGAAAAGTGTAATGTGTCGACGGTTAAAAATAGACCGTCTAGAGACGTAATACGCTCGACGGCTACAGTCTCTAACCATCGATTTATTTGCATCCTGACCATCAATACTTTAGAAGTTTCATCGTGCGTATCCACCTGCTTGCCGCGCCACCCATCCATGCATGTCCGGCCGTGGGTCTCAATCCGAGTGAAAAATGTGAAATTAATCCTGGATCGTTGAGACGTGGATGGAGACGGTAAATAAATAATTGAGGTAAAATGTTACCGATATTTTTTTTTTGGCCAATTGTTTAAGATACTCGAGAGCTGAGCGTAGCTCAGTTGGTGGAGACGTGGTTGTACGCTCCACCGATCGGGAGATCAATTTCCGGCTCTCACCTTTCGCAGGGTGCAAGAGAAGAAAAAATCGTTGCTGTGGAGCAGGCACGCTAGTGACAATTCCCAACATGAGCACACGAAGCAAGAAGAACAGATGCAAAAATCTTGAAGCACGAAGAAGACCCAGCACGAGCACACGAACAACAAGCTCAAAGTGTTGAGCCGGAGAGCCGAGTCCAAGATAACTCTCCGGGTCCAAGATAACAAAGGAGCCGAGCTGAAGGGATAAGCCAGAAAGCCAAAGAGACGAGCACGAGAGTCGTGTTGGAAAGTGCGCAGTCCAAGCCGGAGACGAAACAAGCCAAAGAGACGAGCCGGAGAGTCGTGTTGGAAAGTGCGCAGTCCAAGCCAACGGAGAGCCAAAAGAGATGTGCCGGAGAGCTGAGTCCAAGACAAGGGAGGAGACGAAACAAGCCAAAAGAGATGAGCCGGAGAATTGAGTCCAAGACAAGGGAGGAGACGAAACAAGCCAAAGAGACGAGCCGGAGAGCTGAGTCCAAGACAAGGGGGGAGACGAAACAAGCCAAAGAGAGGACGCCGTGTTGAGTAGGGAAAAAATAGGACTTGGAGTCTGTAATGCTAGGGATTGGAGTCTGTAATGTTAGAAAAATAGGGAGAAGTAGGGATTGGAGTCTGTAATGGTTGGCGAGGTCGCTGACGACATGAAATCTGTAATGATTGCTTTCGTTCAATAAATGAAAGTGGGGTAATAATACCCTTTTGCAAAAAAAAAATTTGCTTAAGATACTCATCTTGATTTGGGTACATATATACGTGGCCCACGGGACCATAGACTTGGGAGCTATCGTAGTATATTGAGAGAAAGTAATACGATGATATATACACTTGATCGATCCATCATTAAACGACGACATGGGAGCACGGCGTAAGCGGTGGTGCCTCGTGTAGTCGTGTTACTCGTGTGACTCTTATGTCATTAGATTTCAGATTCAGAATATCTACAGGTCATGTAGAGGTGGGTCCAAGTGAAATTTTGTAAAAAAATTCATGGAATCGAGATATTAGAGATCGATGCTAGCTACCCTCCATTGACATGGCTGTTTTAGACATTGTCACAGTCTCTAAAATGTAAATCTGATCACTAAAAATTACTACAATTTATATATAAAATATAATCAAATTATAATGTTAAGTAAGCTTTTAGACAAATCTATCTATATGATTATTACATGCTTAATCTAATTAAATAGTTTACAAGTTTTTTATGAATAAAGTTTTGAATATTTATTTCAAGACAAGTTTAAAACAAGGCGAACGCCAGCGTCCGTCCGGACGCGCGCACGCCGGACCAGCGGCGAACGTCCGATCAGCCACCCGCGCGCGTCCGGACGTTGGCTAGATGTGCTAGACGTGCAGTTGATCATTTTTCAATTAAACTTTCTGATTTTTGTATAAAATTCGAACAGTGTTCAAAATGCATGGAATAAATTTCATAATTTATTTAAAATCGAGGGTAACCCATTTTAAATACTTTTTATTTTTGAATTTTTTCACTTTTCTATTTTTTTATGTGAACCTAGGAGAACCCATATGTGAAACTTGACATATATACTAGTGAAACTTGGCCGTGTGCTGATAAACCTTGGCCCACGTTAAAACAACTAATTTTTTTAGAATAGAAAGAGTACCATCACTGTGGTGCAAAAAAAAAAGTAGAAGTACTAGATCTATACATTATCGAGCCGAAGGAGTAATTAAAACGCAAAATTCAGAGTCACCTATCCCCCTCCCCATGGCCCATCGTTCCATAAACGTCACAATTTTTTTCTTCAAAATCTTTATAGAACACACATAGGAGTAGCAATCTGGGGAATAATTTTTTATTTTTAACCCTTTTGAAATAGATATTTTATTTTTAACCCCGGGTCAAAAGTTTTTTCAAATCTAACCCTTTTGGCCGCGCCACCCCGCCCGGCGCGGCAAATTCATGCTGCCGCGCCAAGCGGGATGGCGCGGCAAGTACATGCTGCCGCGCAAAGCGGGATGGCGCGGCAAGACCGTCCCACTTGTCATTCTATCGGTAGC